>SJXQ01009911.1:60344-173680 GCA_006408695.1 Aepyceros melampus
GGGTGGGGGTGGGGTGAGGTGGGGGGAAGCAAAGCGACGGGGGCTGGTCGGGGGGCTTGACGTGGCCTGGCTGCAACTGGACAGGCCGGCCACGCGTGTTTCGTCACACGCTGGGCCTGACAGTCCTAAAATTCCTGCATTTCTAACAGGGGTTTGATGAGAGCCACCCTGGGGTATTGATGACACGGTGGGACCTGGGCCTGACTTTCTGGCAAATGATGACTGGTTGGGTGAAATCTGACCTGGGACAGCTCTAGAGACCCAACTTCTATCTGTAAAAAACTGGTAAGAGACTGTAAACAAAAACTGTTTATGAAGTCCATTCATTAAGGAGATGAAACGATGGGTGCGAGACCCATTTAACCTTGGTGGCGCCTTTGGTGGGCGAGGGCAGCATGTGAGGGGAGGGCACAGCGGGCCCCCGCCCCGGCACGTCCTGGCTCCGGGGGCCTTGGCCTCCCACCAAGAGCAAGTGCCGCGTGAACCGGGTGAGCACGTCCATGCGCCTGGAGGGCAGGTGTGGCCCGTGTCTGAGGGCCTGCTCACCATACCTTCCCTTTCCAGCTGCTGCTGCTTTTGGACGTGTTGATTTTGGAGGCTGTATCTTTGCTTGGCTTGGTTGCTTCATGGAATCTTGAGCCCCTCCCAGCAGATAACATTCCTGTGGCCGCTGGCATTCCTCAGGCTCTGGGCTCAAACACCTGGAGGAGACGAGTTCCAGACACTCAAAAAACCCCCCACCGCCCAAATAAAGTCTGTGTCTCTCCAAGCACCAGGGGCCACCTGCCCTTGGGAGCCTGATGTGCAGGAACCTTGTTGTCCCTTGTCTGACATCCAAAGAGGGCTGCCCTTGGCATCCCGCATGTGGGGTGTGCCGTCCAGGAACCCCCCATGCCCTGAGTTGCCGCCTCCTCTGGGAGCAGACGCGACTTGTGTGAGCCCTGAGGGCTGAGGGCTCAGGCCACGACAGGCCAGGTGAGAGGGTGAATTCCTGAGCTGTGTACCTTTGGGGGAACATCCTGCCTCCAGCGCGGCAGGAATTTGGGGCTGCAGGTGAGGCCAGGAATGCAGAGCAGAGGGCAGCAGGCAGGCTCTGAGGCAGGCTGGACCTGGTCGAGGCAGGGGCGCTGGTGCCAACCCCCGCCCGGCGCCCAGAGGGCAGGGCGGCCAGCACGGTGACCCATCCTTGAGCTGGGTGGCTGTCGGGGCCCCGGGGCTTGGATGCCCTTCCCGAGTGGGGGCAGCTGGCACGTGGCCTGGAGCTGGGGCCGGGAGGCTCTGCGGTCCCCACGGCCCACACCCCGCAGGGCAGCCACGATTGTCCTGGGAGGAAGGGTGGCCCACGCTGCCATCCCCTGTGCTGCCTGCAGACGCGGCCATCCCAGGGCGTGGAGAGGGTGCCAGGCGCCGCAGCATCAGCAAGGCTCGTGGCTGAGACCACGGCGCAGTGCTTTCCTCTCTTGAAGCCCACCCGACCCCCTTGCCCGGGTCCATCCACGGGCTGTGGATTCTAGGCTCTGCCCTGGCCTCGAGGATCGCGTGGCAGGTGGGGAGCCTGACCCTGCAGAGACTGCAGCCCTTCCCCCCGGGGCCTCGCCCAGAAATGTGGGCAGCAGCATCTGAGTGCCAGCCCTAGCCTGGGGCAGGCTGTGAGCCTGCCTGGGACGAGGCCTGCACCCCCTTCGTCTACTTTGTCCAGGTGGGTCACCCCCTGGGGGCACAGGGCAGGCTGAGATGGTGATGGTGTGACAAGTGTCCCCTGGTATTACCTGGTAAGGGCCACCTCTGTGAAGGGCAGGCAAGGACGCAGGCAGACAGCCGGGCCCTGGGACATCACTCCATTTCAATCAGGGGCCCACAGTCAGGAGGGATTCCGCAGAGAGGTCTGGCCAGGTGGGGTGCAGGCTGGTGGCTGGGCTGGGCGGGGGGACAGCGTGGCCCCAGGATGAAGCCCCCAGCTTCCAGCCCTCTTGCACCAGCAGCACTGGCCCCTGGGGGTTCCGAACCCCGAGGCCCAGAGCCCACAGCAGCCCCTCCCACGTGAGTCTGTGCTGAGGTGCAGAGAGAGAGGGGAGGCTCCCAGAGCCTCTGCCCTTCTCCTGGGCTGTCAGGGCCGCTGCCTGCCAAGCTCAGAGCTAGATGGGTGCAGAGCGTTTAGGGGGCACCCCTAACCAGTTTCAGAGGCACCCCAGGCATTGCTTCCACGCCCCCACCGTCCCTGCTCTAACACATGTCCCGGCTGCTGGTCAGGGGCCTGTGTCCACAGGGCCTAGGCTGGGCAGCCCCATGAACCCGCAGCACTGAAGCTGCCTGGCCGCTCCACAGGCTGAGAAGGGGAGAGCCGGGCACAGCACCTCCCGACGGGAGCCCCGCCTGCCCCCACCAGCCTCCCTTCTGCTCCTGACCTGCCAGAGCTGCAAATGCTACGATTCTCAAAGTTGCGTTTTCTGAAAACCTGTGAAGAATGCCTACAAGTGAGGAGCAGATTATCACCCAGAGGAGAGATCTGTTTCTGAAACAAATAGCCTCAGCCTGGAGTGCCGCCCAGGCTCCTCCAGCCCCGGGGCCCTGGGGCTTCCGGGTGCTGGCCGTCTCCTGCCTCCATGATGCTCCTTTGGTCTCCCCGGGTTCCAGCCGTTCAACCCGCTGGGCTGGGCTGCTCTGTCATCCTAAATGGAGGCACAGCCTGTCCGTACCTGCCTGCCCTCCCTCGCATGCCATGTCGCCAGCCTCCCCCCTGGGAGGGCACGCAGGCCTCCATGGAGACGCTCCAGGGGCGCCTCAGCTGCTGCTCTTTCCTGAGCTCGTGCTGCATCGAGGGCATCTCACCTGCCCAGCTGCAGACCCAACCACCTGGAGCCAAGAGCAGCTTCCTCCCTCCACAGAGCCAGCGCTCCCTGCACCCCAGGGCTGCAGGCCTTTACTGGCAAGGGTCTGTTAAGCACCTGAGCCCTCATGCTGCTGGCTGCTGCTGCAGCAAACCCAGACATGGCCCCCCTGAAGGTCGCATCACTGGGAAAGGCAGACGTCTGTCAAACAACCACGGAGAACATGCAGCGTAAATGTGAGCAACGTCCCAGAAGAGAAGCTCACGGCACGGCGACCTGCCAGGGGGCCAGCGCATGCTTTCCTGCGCCAGTGAGGCTGGTGCTAGGGAAGGGGAGGCCTGGCCACGCAGGAGGGGCTGAGCACAGCTGGGCAGGGAGGACACCCGCAGGGACTGTGGAGGCGCCGTGTGGATGGGCTGGGGTAGGAGCAGGGACGCGCATCCCGAGTGCTGCGTGTGTGGTTTGGTCCTCACTCGGAGGGTGAAGGACAGGAAGGAGCACTTTGTGGCGCCGGTGGGGGCGGCGAGGAGCTGGGAACGGACCGATGCTTGACCGTCCAGTGCAGGCGTGGCGAGGGCGGGCTGCCAGGCCGGGGAGCCGGGCAGGGGCTCACCTCGGCCTTCAGCATGAGTGCTATGCACCAAGCTCACCACTCCGTCAGTCAAGAGCTCTTGGTCGGGCCCTTCCCCAGCATGGAGCCAAGCTGCCAGAGGCACCAAGCACAGGCCTCAGTAGCAGCAGCACTGATGACGCTGACCTGTTTGAGGTCGGATGTCCTGGCTAACACGGGCTGGGGACAGAGGTCAACTGTGACCTAGAGAAGTGAGGTCTGTGTGCTAAGCCTTGTAAAGTAGCTTTCACACCGATTTTAAAATGGTAGCCCTGTCAGAAGCCCCACAGCCTGAGACTGTCGTCTGGAGGGGGAGGCACCCCCCTCTGTGAACCCTGACCCCAGCACCTCACTGAGCGCCCTCCGCCTGGGCTGAGCTGCCTGCCTCCAGGATGCACCGTCGGGTGTGCAGGGCTGACCGTCCCGGCAGCCTGGGGGCTGCTGTTGCTCTGCTGCAGGAACCTCTAGTTGTGTGCCTGCATAATGTGGTGTTTCCAGCTTGCTCTGTCTGAGAGGGAAGCGGAAAACCCACGCTGCCAGTAGCCACCCCCGGCCGGAGCGGCAGCTGGCATGACGCTGCCCGACACTCATCCCTGAGCTGCGTGCCCGTTGGGGTCGCCGGACCCCGGCGGTCCCACCACAAAGCTCTGGAGCTGAAACAACAGGCCTGGGCTCACAGCGCCCCACGTCGCCCCAGGCAGCTCTCCAGGTGGGTTAGGGGACACTGCTCTGGGGCGGAGGGTGCCGTGAGGAGGCACCCCGTGGGCCACCTGCCCCAAGCCTCCCTCAGCCCAGGTGCCCCCCACCCGCACACGCCTCCCACGCCAGCTCTGAGAGGCAGGGCCATGCAGCGTCTCACTTCGGGGAACGGAAATTCTGCAGGAGGCCGGTGGGACTGCATGTGCTGGCCCCGTCCGTGCCGACAGCGCTCGGGGCTTCTTCACAGCGACCCCACGCACAGGAGCTGCCAGCCCACCCCTCCCAAGGGGCAGCCACGGTGCAAATGTCTGAGTAGATCTCTCAGGCACCCAGCTGGCCTGCAGCAGGCGGGGACTGGAACCCAGACGGTCGACTCCAGAACCTGAGTGTGGTCCTCAGGGACGCAGAGGCCAAGCCAACCTCACACCATGAACTCCCTCCCTAAATCACAGGCTTCAGGATTTCGCCAGAGTGAGGATGTCCCAGTTAAAATCACTTTCTCTGGCCCTGAGCCTCCTGGTGGAGTGAAGATAATTATAAATCTGAAGCAAAGGGAAAGCAGGGTGGGGACCGGGGCAGCGACTGGGAGGACGCAGCCCTGCTCCGTGTCTGCAGACTGGACCTCTCTGCTCTCTACACACTGGGTGCCCCGGTCCCCTCAGTGGCCTCGGCGAGCAGATGGCACAACATTTTCCTGCTCAGGTGCCCATCTGCCCTTAGACGCTAACACAGACCTGCTGGGTGGTCAAACCGAAGATCAGGACACTGCAGGCTTTGTTGTGGGGGATGGCTCTCAGGCAGGATTCCCCAGCTGACTGACTGGCATCTCTGTGGGCACTTGGTCAAGACTCTCCCCCAGAGTCCAGGCTGTCCACACTCGCAACCCCACTGGTGTGCAAGGGCCCAACCTCTTCCCCACTGTCCCAGTGACCAGCCTTGCCTGCCCCTGGGGTTCTGATGCCATGAGGGGTCAGGTTGCTAGAGCTGGCCCCATTCTCAAAATTTCCCAAACATTAATAAAATCTCCTGTCTCTAGGGGAGAGACCGAATTTCAGCGTTTCCACATTCCTACCGTGAACAAAAGCCTAAGGAGCCCAGATGGGGGATGATGTGTCTCTTGGGTGGACCTCAGCTATGGGTTTATTTTGCTTTGTTTTCATTGCGGCCCAAGATTTTCTGGAAGAAGTGATCTGTTTGGTTCTGATGTGGTAACAGCTGAGCTCTTGTTACAGAAACAAGGACCAGACTTGCCGCCAGGGACCGACGTGTGGAGCAGACATCTCCTGGGGAAGGGCACGCATGGGGAGAGCTGAGCTGCCCGCCCCAGCAGGAGAATGGGAGACCAGTAGGGGGAACTGGAGAAGGGGGTCTGGAAGGCTGCTGGGGGCCACCTCTGTTGCGTCTACCCGAAAATATGTGGTCGAGAACGCTGGCCTTCTGGCCCTGGAGGAAACCAAGGGGGCACTTGGGAGTAGGATTCCTAAATTCTCCCAGGACAGCTACTGGTCCCAAGAGGGAACTTGCCAGCCTGTCCCCCTAGCAGAGGGGCTGGCCACACACAATGACAGTAGGCAGGCAGGGACTTCTGGTTGCTATTTAAAGCTCCCAGGTGTGTGTGTGCCTCAGAGGTCCCCACAGCGATGGGCATCTTCTTGGCTCCCGGTCCCTGCAGCCTCCTGAATTATGCCGTGCGCTGCGTGGCATGTGGTCCCTGTCAGGGAGCAGGTCCTGCGGGCCTTCTCCGCTGGGGCCCGTCGTCTCCCGAGCTGGACGGCACCTTCCTGGGGCCTCGGTGCCCTGCAGGCAGCCTGCCCTCTCTCTGCTCCTGGCCCTGCACCCAGTGAAGCTGCTTGGCTCGGGGCTCCCTCAGTCCCAGGGCAGGGAGAGGCGGTGCTCCTCTCAGGATGAGAAGCCCTACCATCCCCTCAGCTTATCTCCAAAATCAAGACCTCCACAGCAGAGGCCGTTAGCCAGTCACAGAGGCCCAGGTGGACAGCATTACAGCAGCCCTTCAACCACTCCTGGCTCTGGTCCCGGCCCCTCTCGCAGGGACCATGGCAGGAACACTTCGCAGGGACAGACCCATGTCTCCAGATGAGAGAGGAAGTCTGCAGTCAGCAGAGGGGGAGGAAGAGGACCCACCCGGCACACTTAGGTCTCCAGGCGGACAGAGCACACACACACACCCCCAGTGCTCACACACCTGTTCACACACCCATGCTCACACACAGGGCTCACACACACATGCTCACACACACGTACTCACACACACGTACTCACACACAGGCACTCACACACCTGCTCACACACATGTGTTCACACACAGGGCTCTCACACATGTGCTCACACACATGCATTCACACACATGCTCACACACAGATTCTCACATACAGTGCTCACACACACGTACTCACATACATACTCACACACCTGCTCACACACACGTACTCACACACACATGCTCACACACAGGGCTCACACACAGATGATCACACACATGTGCTCACACACAGGCACTCACACACCTGCTCACACATAGATTCTCACATACAGATGCTCACACACACGTACTCACATACCTACTCACACACCTGCTCACACACACGTACTCACACACACATGCTCACACACAGGGCTCACTCACAGATGCTCACACACATGTGCTTACACACACATACTCACACACCTGCTCACACACACGTACTCACACACACATGCTCACACACAGGGCTCACACACAGATGATCACACACATGTGCTCACACACAGGCACTCACACACCTGCTCACACATAGATTCTCACATACAGATGCTCACACACACGTACTCACATACCTACTCACACACCTGCTCACACACACATACTCACACACACATGCTCACACACAGGGCTCACTCACAGATGCTCACACACATGTGCTCACACACACATGCTCACACACACGTACTCACACACACATGCTCACACACAGGGCTCACACACAGATGATCACACACATGTGCTCACACACAGGCACTCACACACCTGCTCACACATAGATTCTCACATACAGATGCTCACACACACGTACTCACATACCTACTCACACACCTGCTCACACACACATACTCACACACACATGCTCACACACAGGGCTCACTCACAGATGCTCACACACATGTGCTTACACACACATACTCACACACATGCTCACACACATGTACTCACACACACATGCTCACACACAGGGCTCACACACAGATGATCACACACATGTGCTCACACACACATACTCACACACATGCGCTCACACACACATACTCACACACATGCTCAAACACATGTACTCACACACCTACTCACACACAGGCACTCACACACCTGATTACACACAGGGCTCAAAGACCTACTCATGCACCTACTCACACACATATGTCACACACCTGCTCACACACAGATTCTCACATACAGATGCTCACACACATGTACTCACACACCCTCATGCACCTGCTCACATGCACCTGCTCACACACATGTGTTCACACATCTGCTCACATACAGGGCTCACATAGAGATGCTCACACACAGATGCCCACACAGGCACTCACACACCTGCTCACACACAGGTGCTCACACACCTGCTCACACACATCTGCTCACACGCCTGCTCAGATACCTGCTCACACATTGAGACTTACGTGTGTTTAGGGCTAATTCCTCTGCGCCTTCACATCTGATCTGTGGGACACCAGGCAGAACTTAACAGTTGGGTTTTGTGGGTGGTGAAATCTAACCACTGTGCCAGAAGTAAGTCTTTAAACATGAGAGTTAAATAGTTCATTTCTTGCTGCTTGGTTGGTGCTAAGGGTCGGTTTTAATGCAAAGGCTGCAGCCACGGGTGTGGCCTCTCGTCATGGAGCGCCCTTTGTCTTGGTCACCCCTGAATCTGTAGTAGACGCGGACAGGGCTGCCTCCTGCCACTACTGAGTGCAAGTCTGCCTTGGTCCTCTCATGTCCCTGGACGGTCTCCTCCATGCTCCCGCCACCCTCACCTCGAGAACACTCCCTCCTGGTGGGAGGGAGGGAGGAGCTGGCCTCGGGCCACCGGGTCGGAGCGACTGCTCACTGACGCACTGACTCCATGTTTTGTGGAACGATATGAAGGCACACTGGAGAAGGCAATGGCCCCCACTCAGTGTTCTTGCCTGGAGAATCCCAGGGACGGGGGAGCCTGGTGGGCTGCTGTGTCTGGGGTCGCACAGAGTCGGGCACGACTGAAGTGACTTAGCAGCAGCAGCAGCATGAATGCATGCAAGTTTCCCAGAGGTGGCGTGAGAGGTCAGAGCTCTGTACGCATGTGTGGGCGTGTGTGCCTGTGTGTGTCTGTGGATAAAGCGACACTGGCTCCCAAGGCTATGTTCTCCGCACTCACGGCTGAGGCTGACTTTGTCTAGTGGAGTTTCTAGACTGTTCAGTGCAGTAGCCACTGGCTGCATGTGACACTGAGCACTTGGAATGTGGCTGGTGAGGATGAGAACTGATTTCTAAGATCTAATTTAATTTTAATGAATTCAAATGTAAACACTCATATACAGTTAGTGGTGACCATCTTGGATGACGCCAGTCTGCACAGCTGAGCCAAATGGAAGTTAAGGTTGACTTTGTCTTGCCTCTAAGCAATGCCCTAAGCTGGTGGAAAGAGTCACAGTTTAAACCATCTCCCCGATTTCTCTTTTTGGTTTAAATCTTGTTTGAAGGATGGTTTTGCCCTTGTTCTGTTTGAGGATGTCTGCCCGCAGGTGGGGCGCTTCTGAGTGGGGATCTCCTGGCTTCAGGGGCCATGCTTCCAGGCTCTGCAGGGGGAGACCCAGGAAGATTGTAACGTATTCTCGAGCAACGCTGGCGAAGGAAGCCACACAGGTCTGGGGAGCTATGACGGGGCTGGGGAGAGAGACTGTAGAGACCAGCTGAGGGGAGAGGAAGGGCGCTCCAGGGGTGACTCAGCTTCCCAGCACCAGGCGTCTCGGCTGTCCGCAGGTTGGAAGAGGGCCGGTTGAGGTGAGAGGGAGATGTGGCTGAAGGTCAGGGTGGCAGAGTGGTCTGGGTGGATCCCAGAAAGGAGGAGGAGGAGATTGCTCCCTGGGCTTTACGAGGTCTCAGCGCAAACCCCAGGTTGCGGGCCACTCCCCGGGGGCTTCCAGAGGGCGACAGCCAGGCTTGTACTTCCTGTAGAGCAGCACCCTTGGGTGTGGCGTGGCGCCTTGTGAACCGGGTCTCGGGTTGTTCCACCTTTTGTCGGTGGCATCGCCATCTGTCTGGAGGCCACTTTTGCTGGGCACGATGCTGGCATGATGCTGGCATCCAGTGTATGAGGGAGCCCGTTCACAAGCCCTTGGAAGGACACTCCCAGCTGCTGGACGTGTGTTCAGTGACACACTGGTTCTGCGTGGCCATGTGCCTGCGGCTCCACAGCAGACTGGCGAGTCCCGGGTTCTAGCCTGCTGCCGCGGGACTTTCTCTGAACTCCAGACTGTCCCCTGGGAGCTGGCCTCTGCATGCCAGGAAGACGGAGAGGCTACCACCGAGGCAGCAAAACCCGATGGAGGCTCTCTCCAAGTCTGCAGAAACATAGCTGGGTGCTGAGCACTGCGCGCAGCCCGTGTGACTTGGGCCCTGGGAAGTGTGAGGGTTGCCAGCACGAGGATCCTGTCGAGTGTCCAGGCCAGCCAAGTCAGATGGAACCTTTGGAATTAGTCTTCATTGGGGCAGCAGGCAGGGCCCCCGAGGCTTGTGGCTCATGGGCTGTGGGTCAGGGGACTTACAGGGAGATGGCGGCGCCTCTTTAGCTTCCTTTTATTTATCACATTTTCCAGTTGAAAACACAGAAATGATAAGCGACTTGGAAACTTCTGACAAAGGTAGATTTTTGAATGTATTTTTATTTATTTATAATGACTATAGGGTCATTTAGTTTTTGAGTTCATCTTGGTCTAATTTTGACATTCTACATTGCTAAAATTACTGCGAATTCTATAGAGGTTTTAAAATCTATTAATACTTAGCTGTTCATAGAGTTCTTTTGTAATTTGGAAAGTGTCCTCTATATTGTAATCACCCCCCCGTTTTCCATTCTAAATATGTGATCTGTGTCTTTATCTTCACCAAGTCTTGCTAGAGTCTCACCTGTGCTTCTGCGAAGGAAACCTTACTGTCTTGTCTTACCGATTGCTTATTTTTACTTGTTTCTTTATGTTCTTTAGCATTTCTTTTTCTTTGCTCTCTTCGGTTTTCTCTGCTCTCTCTCTTCCTGAATCAAAAACATTAACTAGTCCTGTTCAGTCTCTGTCTTTCTGATGAACTTATTTATAGAAAATCATCCAATATTTCTCTCCTTTTCCTCCAAATGACAAGTGGTAGTGATCACCGGCGGCTTTCCTCGTGGCTCAGTGGTAAAGGGCCTGCCGGCCAATGCAGGAGACACAGAGATTCGGGTTTGATTCCGGGTTGGGAAGATCCCCTGGAGAAGGAAATGGCAACACAATCCAGTATCCTTGCCTGGGAAATCCCGCGGACAGAGGAGCCTGGTGGGTTAACAGTCAGATGCGACTTAGTCGCCAAATAGCAACAATAACAACAAATTATCACTGGTATCTCCTTCTAAATTGTTATTATTGCCTATGTATTTATGTCTTTTTTGGAAGCAAAAAAACCTATTTTATAAGATATTTTTTAAAACCTTAAATAAGTGACTAGAAATGAATCCCCTGTATTTTGCTGTTTCTTCCGTCCTGTGCATTCTAAGAGTAGCTACCATGTGGCTGAAGAATGCCTTTAACTTCTGTTTAGGGAGGATCATGGTTGCTCAGCTCCTTGTCTTTGAAGGTGTAAGATATCTTTATTTGGCCCTGATTCTTAAGGGATAGTTACAAATCTCTCAGTTGACAGATATTTCCCTAATCATGTTTTAGATGTCACTCCATTACCTGTTCATATTTTGGCTGATGGGAAGTCTGAACTAAACAGCCTCTTGATGAGGGTAAAGGAGGAGAGTGAATAAGCCAGCTTAAAACTCAATATTAAAAACTAAGATCATAGCCACCGGTTCCATCACTTCATGACAAATAGAAGGTAAAAAGAGGAAGCAGTGACAGGTTCCCTCTTCTTGGACTCCAAAACCACTGTGGATGGTGCCTGCAGCCATGAACTTAGAACATGATCGCTTTCTGGTGAGAAAGCTATGGCAAACCCAGTCAGCATGTTAAAAAGCAACAACATCACTTTGCTGACAAAGGTCCACACAGTCAAGGCTACGGTCTTTCCAGTGTCATGTACAGACATGAGAGCTGGACAATAGAGAAGGCAGAGCACCAAACAATTGATACTTTTGAACTGAGGTGTTGGAGAAGGCTCTTGAGAGTCCCTTGGACTGCAAGGAGATCCAACCAGTCAATCTTAAGGAAAATCATAAATGTTTGATCTTGCAGACTCAAGAGTCTTCTCCAACACCACAGTTCAAAAGCATCATTCTTTGGTGCTCAGCTTTCTTTATAGTCTAACTCTCACATCCATATGTGACTACTGAAAAAAACCATAGCCTTGACTAGACAGACTTTTGCTGGCAAAGTAATGTCTCTGCTTTTTAATATGCTGTCTAGGTTTGTCATAGCTTTTCTTCCAAGGAGCAAGCATCTTTTAATTTCATGGCTACAGTCACTATCTGCAGTGATTTTGGAGTCCCAAAATAAAGTCGCTCACTGTTTCCATTGTTTCCCATCTATTTGCCATGAAGTGATGGGACTGGTTGCCATGATCTTAGTTTTTTGAATGCTGAGTTTCAAACCAGCTTTTTCACTCTCCTCTTTCACTTTCACCAAGAGGCTCGTTAGTTCCTCTTTGCTCTCTGCCATAAGGGTGGTGTCATCTGCATATCTGAGGTTATTGCTATTTCTCCTGGCAATCTTGATTCCAGCTTGTGCTTCATCCAGCCCAGCGTTTCTCATGATGTACTCTGCACAGAAGTTAAATAGGCAGGGTGACAATATACAGCCTTGAGGTACTGCTTTCCCAATTTGGAACCAGTCCATTGTTTCAAGTCTGGTTCTAAATATTGCTTCTTGACCTGCATACAGGTCAAGAAGGCAGGTCAGGTGGTCTGGTACTCCCCTCTCTTGAAGGTTTTCCGGGGTCTCTTGTGACTCATGCAGCCACAGGCTTAGTGCAGTCAGTGGGGCAGCAGCAGGCATTTTCTGGAGCTCTCTTGCTGTCTCTATGGCCCGGTGAATGCTGGAGGCGTCCGCTGGGTCATGGAAACCTTGCTGGTGTGCACAGGTTTTGTCTGCGCCCCCTGAGCATCTCTGGTGGTTATGAGGTTTGATTCTAAATGCAATTACACCCCTCCTACCATTGTGTTGGGACTTCGCCTTTGCCCCTGGGCACGGGGTATCTTTTATTGGTGGGATCCAACATTCTCGGGCTGATGGTTCTTCAGCAGCTGGTTGAGATTTTCGTGTTCTCACAGGAGAAGGTGAGCGCACGTCTTTCTCCTTGCCATCAGCAGCAAGTCGAGGTTTTAGTGTTCTCACAGGAGATAAGTGCATGTCCTTCTCCTCTGCCATCCTGATTATGAGCCCTCCATTAGAAACTAGGGCATTAAAAAAAAAAAAAACTGACTGCATATACACGGAAAAATAGAAAGTGCCCTTGTGTGCCTGGGGAAAAGTTCAGAAAACACAAAAGAAAACACATTAAGTTTATGCCTCAGGCGGATTTTTATCAAAGGGAGCATATGATAGTCAGAGAAGCAAAAACAACAAAAATAGTAACAAAATCCAGCAAATTTTTGGGGAAAGGGGAAAATCTGATTTCCAAAGCTTCCATACTATTAAATTCAAGTCTCCAGTTTTCAATAAAAAACCAAAAGAAAAAGTATGGCTCATACAAAGAAAAAGTATGGCTCATTCAAAGAAAAAAGAAATTCAATAGAAACTGTCCTGATAAAGATCTAATGGCAGATATACTAGACAAACAACCGTTGTCAAGAAAAAACTGTTAAATATGTTCAAAGAACTAAAAAAAATATGTGGATAAAGTCAAGAAAGCAATATGTTAACAAAATTGAATGATCAATAAAGAGAAAATCTAAAGGGAACTGCTAAAGAAATTCTGGACTGGAAAGTTCAATAACTGAAATGAAAAATTCACCAGAGAATTCAAAGGCAGATCTGAGCAGGTGGAAGGAAGAGAAAGCAACTTTGAAGACACAATGGAAATTACTGAGTCTGAGGAACTGGAGGAAAAAAGATTGAAGAAAAGCTAACACCTCTAAGGGACTTGTGGGAGAAAGAAAAGGGCAAAGAGAGATTTGGAGAAACAATGACTGATCTCCCAAATTAGTTGGAAGACATAAATATAAATATCAAGAAGCTCAATGAACTTCAAGTAAGATGAACTCAGAGAGACCCACAGTGAGACATGGTAGAGTCAGTTTCAAAAGACAAAGACAGGGTCTAGAGAACAGCCAGAGAGAAGAGAATCACCACACAAAGCACCCGAGCTAGGTATTCTCATGTATTTCTCGTCAAAGCTTTCAAGACCAGAGGCAATGGGCAGATGCATTCAAAGCGCTGAAAGGAAAAAACTATGCTGACCAAGAATTCTATGTTCCAGCAAAACCGTTCTTCAAAAGTGAGTGAGAAATTAAGACAGTTTCAGATAAACAAAAGCCGATGGAGCTTGTTGCCACTAGACCGCTGTGTGGGAAATGCTCAAGGGTGACACAAAGGATATAGACCAGACCTCGAAATCATACAGAGAAATAATGGCCTTAGGAAAGGTGTATGCTGTGCTTAGTCATTCGGTTGTGTCTGACTCTGTGTGACCCCATGGATGACAGCCTGCCAGGCTCCTCTGTCCAAGGGGAGTCTCCAGGCAAGAATACTGAAGCGGGTTGCCATGCCCTCCTCCAGAGGATCTTCCCAACCCAGCGACTGAATCTAGGTCTCCCGCATTGCAGGCAGATTCTTTACCACCTGAGTCAGCAGGGAAGCCCAATAATACTGTAGTCGGTAGCCTATCCCTTCTCCAGGGGATCTTCCCAACCCAGGAATTGAATTGGGAACTTCTGCATTACAAGCAGTTTCTTTACCAACTGAGGTACCAGGGAAACCCTAATAAAGGTGTATATATATATATATATATATATGCAATTATAAAAGAGAATATTATCAAAACAATGGCCTATAGCTGCACTTCTTTTGTTTTCTACCTGATGTGAAAGACTACCACCAAAAACTAAAGAAGACCAACCACTGTGTGAAAGCTCCCATTACTGCAGCTTCCCCCTGTGACTCCAAGTCTCATTGTTCACATAATTTAAGAGTCTAATGCCTTTAAAAGAATAATTCCTTTATGTTTTGGGGCACACAATGTATAGAGATCTAATTTTGCGATATCAACAACAAAAATGGGTAAGATGGAGCTGTAAAGGAGTAGTTTCTGTATGTTAGTGAAGTTAAGCTGATACAAATTCAAATTAGAGCATTATAACTTTAGGTTATTAAATGAAATCCTTGTGGTGGCCATGAAGAAAAAACCTTAGCATATACACAAAAAGAAATCAGAAAGGATTTTAACTGTTTATTACGAAGTCAGGGATACAGGAAATGAGGGACAAAAAAGCTATAAGGCTTATAGGAAAAATAATACAACGGCAGAACTAGGTCCCTCCTTAGCAGTAATTACTGTAAACATAAACGGATTAAAGAAATGAAAATGAAAAGACACAGATTGGCAGGATAGATAAACACATGTGATCTGCTGTTTGCTGTCTTCAATAGACTCACTTGAACGCCAAAGACACAGACAAGTTGAATGTGAAGGATGGGCAAAGACACTCCATACAAATAGCAACAAAGATAGAGCAGGAGTGACTGTGCCAGCCTCAGACAAAACAGACCTAAAAGGAGGCAAAGATGGACATTAGATAGTAATTAAATGTTCACTACAGCAGAAGATCGGAGAAGGCAATGGTGCCCGACTCCAGTACTCTTGCTTGGAAAATCCCAGGGATGGGGGAGCCTGGTGGGCTGCCGTCTATGGGGTCGCACAGAGTCGGACACGATTGAAGCGGCTTAGCAGCCGCAGCACAGCAGAAGATGTAACAACTACAAACATTTATGAACCTAATGACAAGCAATAAAAATATATGAAGCAAAAACTAACAGAATTGAAGGAGAAATAGTTCTACAACAATAATTGGAAGTTCTACTATCCCACTAACAATAATGGATAGAACAACCAGATAGAAAGAAAGTAAGGAAATAGGGAATTTAAGCAACACAATAAATCAACTAACAGACATACACAGAAACTCTACCCAACAAACAGAGCAGACGTGTTCTGAGTGCGCAAGGACATTTTCCAGGATAGACTGTGTGTGTTCCAGGATAGACTGTGTGTTAGGCGGCAGTTTAAGTCTTAACAGAGTTAGAAAGAGAGATATCATACAAAGTATATTCTCAGACCACAGTAGAATACAATTAAAAATCAGTAACAAAGGGAAAACTGAAAAATTCACAAAAGTAAACAACACATTTTTAAACATCCAGTGGGTAAAAGATAAAATAAAAAGAGAAATAGAAAGTACTTAGAGACAAATGAGAACAAAAGCTCAACATAACAGACTTGTGGGATGCTATGGCAGCAGCAGTCGTGACTGCTTGTGTTAACAGGCAAACAGACCTCAAACAAATAGCCTAAATTACAAACTAAGCAGCTAGAAAAAGGACAAACAAAATCCAAAGCTAGCAGAAGGCGAGAGATAATGAAGACTAGAGCAGAGGAAAATATGACACAAATCAGGAAAACAACAAAGAAGATCAGTAAAGCCAAACTTGGTTTTTCAAAAAGATAAAACTGACGAACTTTAAGGTGGATGGACTAAGAAAAAAAGAGAAAGGACTCAAATTATTAGAATAAAAAAGAGAGTGGGGACACTCCTAATGATTCTATAGAAATAAGAATTGTAAGAAAGCACTAGGAATAGTCATATACCAACAAATCAATAATCTAGGTGAAATGGAAAATTCAAAGAAGCACAAAAAGCTGCCGAAACTAAGTCACAAAGAAGCAGAAAATC
Organism: Aepyceros melampus; assembly: GCA_006408695.1. Classification (NCBI taxonomy): domain Eukaryota; kingdom Metazoa; phylum Chordata; class Mammalia; order Artiodactyla; family Bovidae; genus Aepyceros; species Aepyceros melampus. The sequence continues at coordinate 76,598 of SJXQ01009911.1, forward strand.
TGAACATACTTGTAACCAGTAAAGAAATTGAATCAGTAATAGAATATCTTCCAACAAAGGGAAACTCTGAACTTGACCCCTTCACTGGTGAATTCTGAATATTTAAAGAACTACTTTCAATCCTTCTTAAACTTTTCAAAAATATTGAAGAAGTGGGGACACTTCCTAACTCATTCAATGAGGCCTGCTGGCACCAAAGCCAGACAAAGATACCACAAGAAAAGAACAGAACAGACCAATATCCCTGTAACTATTGATGCGAACATTCTCAACAGAACAGTCACAGACAGAAGTGTGTAGCGTGTTATAAGGGACATGTGGGCTCCCCTGGGGGCTCAGCAGGTAAAGAATCTGCCCGCAATGCGGGAGACGTGGGTTCCAACTCTGGGTTGGAAAGATGCCCTGGAGAAGGGAATGGCTACCCACTCCAGTGTTCTGGTCTGGAGAATTCCATGGACTATACAGTCCATGGGGTCGCAAAGAGTCAGACACGACTGGCGGCTTTCACGTTCACGCTAAGGGGCATGCACCACCATGAGGCGGGCTATGTTTTTAGAATGCAGTAATGGTTCAACTTTATTTTCTTGGGCTCCAAGATCACTGCAGATGGTGACTGAAGCCATGAAATTAAAAGACGCTTACTCCTTGGAAGAAAAATTATGACCAACCTCAACAGCATATTAAAAAGCAGGGACATTACTTTGTCAACAAGTTCCATCTAGTCAAGGCTATGGTTTTTCCAGTGGTCATGTATGGCTGTGAGAGTTGGACTATAAAGAAAGCTGAGCACCAAAGAATTGATGCTTTTGAACTGCGGTGTTGGAGAAGACTCTTGAGAGTCCCTTGGACTGCAAGGAGATCCAACCAGTCCATCCTAAAGGAAATCAGTCTCGGGTGTTCATTGGAAGGACTGATGTTGAAGCTGAAACCAGTATTTTGGCCACCTGATGCAAAGAGCCGACTCATTTGAAAAGAACCTGATGTTGAGAAAGATTGAAGGCAGGAGGAGAAGGGGACGACAGAGGATGAGATGCTTGGGTGGCATCACCGACTCAATAGACATGAGTGTGGGTAAACTCCAGGAGTTGGTGCTGGACAGGGAGGCCTGGCATGCTGCGGTTCATGGGGTCGCAAAGAGTCGGACACGACTGAGCAACTGAACTGAATGGTTCGACATACAAAAACTGGCCAGTGTTTACTATTCCATGTGAATGAAGGTAAAAACCTGCATTATCCAACACATTTGATGCAGAAAAAGCATTTGAGAAAACTCAGTGCCACTAGGAACAGATAAAACTACCTCAATATAATAAAAGCCATGTGTGAAAACCCCACAGTGAACATCGTCCACGGTGAAAACCTGAAAACATTTCTTCCGACGCCAGGAACAAATCAAGGGTGCCTGCTTTTGTGCTGGAAGTTCTAGCCAGAGCAATTAGGCAAGAAAAGGAGATGAAAGGTTCCCTACTGGAAAGGAAGAAGGACAACGATCTGTTTGTGGATGATATGATTTTATATGAGAAAACCCTAAAGATTACACAGAAAGACTGTTACAACTAATAGGCAAACTCAGCAAAGTCACGAGATACAAAGTCGGCACATAAACCATTCACATTTCTATACACAAGCAATAAACAATCTGTAAAGGGAATGACAACAATTCTATTTACAGTAGCATCCAAAGAATAAACTACTTAGGAAGTAACCAAGGAGGTGAGAGACTTGCACAATGAAAATTTTAAAGAATTGGTAAAGAAGACATAAATAAAGTATTCCATGTTCATGGATTGAAAGACTTAATACTGTTCAAACGTCAATACTACCTAAAGTGATCTACGGATTCAATGCAACACCTATCAAAATTTCAATAACATTCTTTAAAACATTAGAAGAGCTCATACTAAAATTCATGTAGCATCTCAGAGGATCACAAGTAACCAAAACACATTAACAAGAATGCAAGTGGAGGACTCATACTTCTTGATTTCAAAGCTTACTGCAGTGCTATAGTGATTAAAATAGCATGATATTCCCATAAGGACAGACCTACAGCTCAGTGGAATAGAATAAAGGTTCAGAAACACACCTCCGCACACATGGACAAGTGAATTTTGACAAGTGTGTCAAGACCATTCAACAGAGACAGGACAGTCTTTTCAACAAGAAAAGTGTATTAACTTTACTCTGTTTTTACTTTCTGTGTTCTTCCTTTCCTGCTGATGTTCACAGATTCTTTTTTCATCATTTCCATTCTGTTTAGGGATATTATTATCTCCACTTTGTTTAGGGATATTATATTATTATTATTATTAGGGTCATTATTTTAGGATAGGCCGACTTCTCTTGGTTTTCCTTAATCTGAGAATGTCTTGGTTTCCGCTTTATTTTTAATGGACATTTCTGAATTATATGATTCTGAACTGACAGTTATTTCCTTTCAACATGTAAAATATCGGGCCCCTTCCTTCCAGCCTCCATGGTGTTAGATGAGAAATACACTATTATTCCAACTATTTTCCCCCCTGAAGGGGAATGTCGGCTTTCTCTGGCAGTTACCAGGGTTTGTCTCCTGTGTCTTTAGCTCTTAGAAGCTTGATCACGCGGTTTTCTGCTGTGGATTTTGTCTGTCCTGTGGGGTCTGCTCAGCTTCAGGATCTGTAGGCTTATCTGTTGTTGCTGTTTACTCGCTCAGTCGGGTCTGACTCTTTGTGACCCCATGGACTGTAGCCCACCAGGCTCCTCTGTCCATGGGATTTCCCAGGCAAGAGTACTGGAGTGGGGTGCTACTCTCTTCTTCAGGGATCTTCCTGACTCAGGAATTGAAACTGTGTCTCCTGCATTGAAGGCAGTTTTTTTTTTTTTTTTTTTTTACCACTGAGCCACCTGGGCCTCCCCTGTGGGGTTATGTCTCTTGCCAAATTTTAGACGTTTTCAACTCTTGTTCCTCTGATTAGCACTTCTTTTCCTTCCTTCTCTTCTCATTCCTGGTTTTTCTCCCTTCAGAACACAAGCTTTCCAATGGAGAGACACCTTCTCGCTCTGTGCTGTCTGTGAGGACACCCCAGAGAGATTCCTGACCATCGTGGGGAAAAGGCCCTGAAAAGGGCCTTTCTCTCACACAGCAGATGTAGAAATCCAGCTGAGAATGACCAAATCATTGACCAACAAGTTGTGTACAGGTCACACAAGAACTTAAGCACAGGTGTACACACACCATACGTGTACACACACCGTACGTGTACAGGGAAGAGTCCACGTGTGGTTCTGTTAAGGCTGCCTCTCCTCACCGGGCCCCAGACTCACCCCGGCCGGCTGGCTCTGTGATGTCCACCTACCCTGTCCCCAGACGCTGACTCGTGGTCCATGCTGGCCACTGACGTCATCATATTAAAATCTCGGACACCGCAGTCCCCACAGTTGCTGAGCTCAGGTCAAGCACACATGCCAGTCTGCAGCTCCCTGACTGCTCCACAGCCAACCTGCGTACCCACACGGGCCAGTACATGGAGAGCTACCCAGGAACACCCATGCTGGGTCTCCCCATGCCAGGGGCAGAAGGCCTCGGTGAGAAAATGTCTGAAGGCAGTGTCATCAAACAGAACTCCCTTTTTCTTCACGGCTCATGGTTTGTGGGTGACTCCCCAAACCCCCAAGGTCAGAGCACCCAGAGGCTTGTTCCTTAATCTCTTCATGACTTTAGGTGTGGCCTGCAGACCTTTTGTAAGCAGTGGGTCTGTGTGTTTGGGACAAGTGGTAGCACCAGTGTGGAGGTCATTCGCGCGGGGTAGGTGTGGGAGCCTCAGGGCCGCAGGCCATTCCCGCGGGGTAGGGGTGGGAGGCTCAGGTCCGCTGAAGCAGGACGGTCTCCTGCAGATCTGAAACCTTGTTGGGAAGACACTTTCCGCGTGAGAGGGGCTTTTAAAGAACTTATTCTTAATTGGAGGATATTTGTTTTACAGTGTTGCGCCGGCTTCTTCCATATAATAACCTGAATCAGCCTTAAGTGTGCATACGTTCCTCCCTCTTGAACTACCCCCGTAGCCCCCATCCCTCCATTGCAGACCGCCGTGGGCGCTGGGCTGGGCTTCCTGCGTAAAGCAGCAGCTTCCCGTTCGCTGCCTGCTCCGCGGTTGGCGCTGTATGCTTCCATGCCGCAGTACCTTCTCCTTTCCCTGCTGCTCCCTCCATTGCTCTCACCTTCTCCTTCCCTGCTGTGTCCAGGGTCTGCTCTCTGTCTCTGTCTCTATTCCTGTTCTGCAAATAGGGTTATCAGTACCATTTTTCTAGATTCCATGTATATGTGTTAACATATGAAAAAAACTTTTTCTCCTTCTGACTTAATTCACTCTGTAAAACAGACTCTAGGTTCACTCACCTCACTAGAATTGACTCAACTGTGCTCCTTTTCATGCCCGAGTGATATTCCATTGTATATATGTGCCACAACTGCTTTATCCATTCATTCCTCAGTGGACATCTATGTTGCTTCCATGTCCTGGCTATTATAAATAGTGTTGCAATGAGCACTTGGGGTACATGTGTCTTTTTAAATTATGGTTTTCTCAGGGTGTATGCCCAGCAGTGGATTGCTGGGTCATATGGTGGTTTTATTCCTAGTTTTTACTCCATACTGGTCTCCATGGAGCTTCCTTGGTGGCTAAGTTGTAAAGAATCTGCTTACAGTGCCTGAGGCACAGAAGTGGGTTCATCCCTGGGTTGGGAAGTTCCCTGGAGGAGGGCATGGCAACTCACTCAAGTATTCTTGCCAGGAAAATCTCATGGACAGAAGAGTCTGGCGGGCTACAGCTCAGAGCGCTGCGAAGAGCTGGGCCTGACTGAAGTGACTGGGCGTGCACGCATGCTCTCGCGCTGTTCTCCACAGTGGCTGCCTGAAGTGACTGGGCGTGCACGCATGCTCTCGCGCTGTTCTCCACAGTGGCTGCGTCGGCTTGTGTTCCCCCCAACAGTGCAAGAGCACCCCCTTTCCTACAGACCCTCCCCAGTGCTTATTGTTTGCAGATGACCATTCTGACCTGTGTGAGGTGACACCTCATTAGCTTTGATTTTGCGTTTCTCTAGTCATGAGTGATCTTGAGCATCTTTTCACGTGTTTGTCTTTTTTGGAGAAATGTCTAAGTATTTCCCCCACTTTTTGATTGGGTTGTTTTCTGGCATTGAGCTACATGAGCTGCTTACATAACTTGAAGATTAATCCTATGACAGTTGTTTCATTTGCAATTATTGTCTCCAATTCCAAGGGTTGTCTTTTTATGTTGTTTATAGTTTCCTTTACTGTGCAAAAGTTTTAAAGTTTATTTAGGTCCCATTTATTTATTTTTGTTTTTATTTCCATTCCTCTACAGTCAAAGAGGACACTGCTGTAATTTATGTCAGCATGTTTTACCTACGTTTTCCTCTAAGAGTTTCATAGTTTCTGGCCTTACACTTAGGTCTTTAATCCACTTTGAGTTTATTTTCATGTATGTTGTTAGGAAGAGTTCTAATTTCATCCTTTTACATGTATTTGTCTAGTTTTCCCAGCACCATTTATTGAAGAGGCTGTCTTTTCTCTACAGCAATCTACAGATTCAATGCAATCTCTATCAATTACCAATGGCATTTTTCATATAATGGAAACACAAAAGACCCCAAATAGCCAAAATAATCTTGAGAAAGAGAAATGGAGCTGGAGAAATCAACCTTCCTGAATTCAAACTATACTACAAAGCTATAGTCATCAAGACAGTATGGTACTGGTTAAAAAAAACTCCAGAAATATAGACCCATGGAACAAAATAGAAAGCCCAGAGATAAACCCATATACCTCTGGACTCCTTACCTTTGACAAAGAAGGAGAGAAGATACAAAGAAGGGACTTTTAAAAAGCTCATGAGGTAGCAGTTTTCTTCTCTTTTGCCTGTAAGAAAACAGCAAGTTTGTAACTTTAAGGGGGAGGTGGAAGGTGGAGTATGAAGAAATAGAAAGTGAAATGACAAAGAATTCACAAATAAGGAATTATTTTCCTTCACGCCGAGCAGAATTTAGCAAAAGGCCCCGAACTGGAGAATTCTGCACAAGACTCCACTGAAGCTGCACGAAGCCTGTGAGCATTTCAGGTGGCTGATTTCTTCTTTCCCTTGTTTTCTGATAAAACACGGGCTGTCATTCTCATGCTGCATGCACTGGGGTGTTTGTGTGCTGGAGGGTCTTCAGAGGATGTGGTCAGTTTTCTGGAACAGGAGGGGCCCCCAGGTTGTGTGTACACATAAGTGGGGAGAGGGGGCACCAAGGATGGATAGTCAGGACTTAGTCCTGTCCTCATGTTCCAGCAAGCATGAATCTGCAGAGTTAAGCCTGTGGTTCTCATATTAAAATGGGAGAAGATAAAGTGATTGCTTTTTAAATCTTCGTAGATTTCAGATACAGTTTCTTTTTAATCTGTATTTCCAACCACAGTCAACTTTGGAACTTAGCCTTCAGGGACAAAGACATTTTTGTGGGCTGTCTGCTTCTTCAGAGCTTGTTCCACAGCAGCCACACACATCTCTCTGGGCCTGGTGTTGGTGGTGGGGGAGACAAGCATCTATCTGCTCCAAGGTCACCCTGGTCGGCCCCCACCCCGGATCCCTGATCTTCCCCCCTAGCATGTCATTGTCCTGGTCCTAGACCCTGAATCCTGGTGCCCCCATCACACTCCCCTCCAGAAGTAAGTATGCTTCCTGCTCACCTGTGGGCTCCTTGCCTCCTCAAAGAGATCAAGTCCTGAGGCCAGCGGGCTCCACCACTGCTTCTGGAAGCTGTGTACACACAGTGTGCAAATACCTGGGAATTCACCGGAAAGCAAATCCAAGCCTTTGCTCAAAAGGCCGGGAGATCAGCCAGGGGTCCTGACTCGCTCTCAGGGCTGGGCTGGGTGTGGGGCAGCCGGGCTGGGGTGCAGGTTCACTGTTACCTGGTGGATCCAGGGGTCTTGGCTGGCTGGGCGGAGCTCAGGTCGCCTGTATCCTTCGTGAGCGCGGCTGTCTGCCAGAGTGGAACAGGCGGTATGCTTGACTCTGGCCCGGCTCCCAGAGCAAGTTGGTTTTGTCTTTCCTCAGCATTAACGCAGAAGAGATTTTCCAGTAGGCCAGGTGGCTTAACGATAAGGCTGGGCCTTTTGCACTTGGGCACGTGGTTGGGTTCAGTCCAAGGTCCTGGTGAATTACACTGCGGCTGCAGTCTGGGCAGCGGCCTCTCTGGGCCTCCCTCTGGCTGGCAAGTCCTCCTCCTCACAAAGTCCTCAAGATCCATGGTCTACACAGCTCGACACTCCCTTTCCTACCTGGGGGTTTCAACGCTTCCAGTCCCCAAGGGGTGGTATAGCCATAGTGGAGGAGGGAGCCCTCAACAGGCCAGCGTGCCCCACTCCTGGCCAAGAAGGAGCAAGGAGCTCACACGGAGGAGGGCGGGAGGAGCTCGCGCGGACGAGGGCGGAACAGTTCTCTGCCCTGTTGGGCTCCACTGGGCCTGTGGGGCCCGTGGCCACAGGTGCGGCTCGGAAGCCGTCTGCCCCCGGGGGTGGCTGGGCAGGGGTGAGGCCCGGCAGTCCATACAGGGCTCACGGGGCAGGCCCAAGCCCGACTGCGGCGCTGCTGTCTGTTTTCAGAGCAGCGGGTCGGCACATCTGAGCAGCCACCACCAAGCCTCCCACAAGGATTCCGGGAGGGGGCACTTGCCCTGCTTCACAGGAGGAGAGGGGAAACAGAGCCCAGAGACTGCTCAGGCTCTTCCAGGCATGACTTGGGTGGCATGGGGGATTGGGGGATTGGGGGCGTGAGGGCTTCTGGCAGCCCTGGGACCGCCTGAGGTAAGGGCGCGGGGGCTTCCGGCGACCCTGGGACCACAGCTGGAAACTCAGCCTTATCAACCCCAAAGTCTCCTCCTGACGAGAGTCTAGGGCCAAGCCCAGTCGTGCTGGACTGTGAAGGAAGGAGGGTTAGGGCCTCAGAAAGGAGGCGGGAGGGGCTCCTGGGAACATGAAAGCCAGCACGGAAGACAGGAGGGAGGCAGGGAGATGGAGCGCGGATCTCGTCCTGGCAGTAGGCCTTGGAAGCTGGAGGAGTTGAGGTCGGCGAGGGTCCTTGTGGGGCCGGGAGCTGCAGGCATCGGGTGAGAACAGCTGGTCAGGGACCTTGGGGGCTGCAAAGCCAAGGGCATGAGCTGCTGCCCGTGTACCCTGTCAGCCTGTCTCTGTTCCTCTAACCTCCAGCCACTCCGAGAATAAGTAGCCAGGTGTCCAGAGAATGGCTGTCCACCAGCGTCTGCCCAGCGGAGCTCCCAGGGAGGCCCACCCCGACAGTGCCTTACCGAACAGGCGGTACTATCCAGGGGAACCAAGGAGGCACGTCATTCCTGGGGGTGTGAGAGCTGCGGAGGCCCTTCCTGGCCGAGCAGCCTTCGAGGGCGTGGGAGGAGAGCGTGGCTGCGGGGCTGTTTGAGACGGTCCCCCTGGAGGAGAGCGTGGCTGCGGGGCTGTTTGAGACGGTCCCCCTGGAGGTGACTCGGAGTCAGGGCCGCTGTGTGCTAGTCCTAACGTCAGACCCTGTGTCCCCTACGGCCACTCGGCTCCATCCTCACTGACCCGACGCTGCCACGTGCAATGGAGGTAAATCACACAGACCCTGAGTTCAAGTGCTCCAGGAGAGGAGGAGAAAGGAAGGCGCGTGGGACGCGGGGTCTGGAGGGTTGAGGGACAGGGAGTGTGCTCTGGCCGGGGAGGTGCCCAGAACAAGGACTCACCTCTTGGGGAGACTCTCCTGCTGGGGAGACCCGGACAGTGGAGGCCCAGCATCAGAAGACTGTCCTCAGATGTTCCCACAGGAGGGGTGGGCACAGCCCCCTCAGGATGCCCTCTGCCAGCTGTTAGAGCAGGCTGCCCCTCACCGGAGTTTGTTACAACCAGAGAGTGGCGCCCCTTCAGACGCAGTGACAACATCCCGCCCTCGTGGGCTGCTCATCCTGCTCGTATGCCCCACTGGGGTCCACCGGGGCCCCCATCTTGGAGTTCAGGCCAGGTCGTGGTCTGAGTGTTCTGCAGGGCCCACCTGGCGCTCGGGTGGGCATGGCACGCTGCTGGCCTTGCTGTGACGGTGGCTTCTGTGCCTGGTGTGGCCACGCCCACAGCCAGTGTGCCTACTCACGGGTCCTGGGTTCCAACCCACACTGACTCAGGGCTGGTCCTCAGACTCCAGACTTGATGCTTCCCTGGGTCCTTCTGGTCTCTCTGGAGTCTCAGGTTGCTGCTCCTGTTTTCCCAGAAACTCATGTCTGGCCTGTGTGGCTTTGGGCTGGGGAGGTCTGGCCCAGGCTCCCGGGGTCACTGCAGAGGGGGGCGGTGGGAGCCCCAAGCTGTGGCCCAATGGACCCCCGCAGGCCGTGAGCACATGGACCGAGTGCTTGTGGGACTGACTGTGGTCTCTGTGTGGAGTCCCTGAGAGAGGCGGCAGCGTGGACTCAGCCTGGATGGAGGAGGAAGAGGGATCAGCAAAGGCTTCCTGGAGCAGGTGCTTTGATGGCTGGCTGAGGTCTGTTCTTTTTGTTTCTTTTAAATTTCTTTTTTATTTTAAAGTCTTTATTGAATTTGTTTCTTATTGCTTCTGTTTATGTTTTGGTTTTTTGTCTGGGAGGCATGTGGGATCTTAGTTCCCTGACCAGGATCAAACCCGCAACCCCTGAATTGGAAGGCGAAGTCTTAACTCCAGGGAAGTCCCATGGCTCTGTTTTAAAGGAGGTGACACACTCATTTCCCCTGATTTGCTGAGAGCGAGTAATGGTAGTTACTTTCCCTAAATTTCTGAAATCACCAGAAACATTGCTGAGATCCTCCATGATAAATGGAGAAAAAGTCATCAATTACTTAACTTTTTTGGCTCATAGAGGAAGACAAAGACCTTGAGAGAAGGGGCGAGTGTGCCACGGTCCTGACTGCAGTAAGTCCAGCTGCAGACCAGGCAGGGAGCGAGGACAATGGCTCTCCTGTCTGCCACGTGCTCTAGCCACGGTGCATCCCTGCCCACAGACAAAGATCAAAACAGTGGAGAAATCCACCAGAGTCAGGAGGCGCCCCATCTCAGGAAGGCGGCAGAGCCCATCTGCAGTCCGAAGCCAGGGGCCCCTCAGTGGATCCGGCAGGCGGTCGCTGCCGCTGTGGCCTGTGGTCTGGCTCGGATCATTCCCCTCCGTGTTTATTGCAGACAAAACCCGCCTCGCCTCCTCATGTAAATGAGCCTGGTCCCACAATGGGGCCTGTTGCTCTGCTGGGAAGTGCTGGCAGCGGTGGGGCTGGAGGGGCTGTCATTCTGGACTTGTCCTCCCTTTCTTCCCAGGCCGTCTGGATGGTCAAGTGGGAGATGGAAATGAGGGGGGCGTTCCTTGGCTGTCGAAGTGGGTGTGTGCTTGTCTGTTTGACAGAGCCACCCCAAGGGACGAGTTCTCATGTACTTGCAACAGGAGGGCGGCCGGAGGTGCTGCACCATCTAAAGGTCTGTCCCGTCCTCGGTCAGTGTTGGCACACAGGGCTGAGAGCAGGAAGGGGGCATGCTACAGCTCGGCACACTAGTGTAAACTGTACTGCAGAATCCAACTGGGACTGGGACTGCGTCACCATCTCCGTCACCATCACTGTCACCACCACCGTCACCATCTCCGTCACTACTGTCACCATCTCCGTCACCATCACTGTCACCACCACCGTCACCATCTCCGTCACTACTGTCACCATCTCCGTCACCATCACTGTCACCACCACCGTCACCATCTCCGTCACTACTGTCACCATCTCCGTCACCATCACTGTCACCACCACCGTCACCATCTCCGTCACTACTGTCACCATCTCCGTCACCATCACTGTCACCACCACCGTCACCATCTCCGTCACTACTGTCACCATCTCCGTCACCATCACTGTCACCACCACCGTCACCATCTCCGTCACTACTGTCACCATCTCCGTCACCATCACTGTCACCACCACCGTCACCATCTCCGTCACTACTGTCACCATCTCCGTCACCATCACTGTCACCACCACCGTCACCATCTCCGTCACTACTGTCACCATCTCCGTCACCATCACTGTCACCACCACCGTCACCATCTCCGTCACTACTGTCACCATCTCCGTCACCATCACTGTCACCACCACCGTCACCATCTCCGTCACTACTGTCACCATCTCCGTCACCATCACTGTCACCACCACCGTCACCATCTCCGTCACTACTGTCACCATCTCCGTCACCATCACTGTCACCACCACCGTCACCATCTCCGTCACTACTGTCACCATCTCCGTCACCATCACTGTCACCACCACCGTCACCATCTCCGTCACTACTGTCACCATCTCCGTCACCATCACTGTCACCACCACCGTCACCATCTCCGTCACTACTGTCACCATCTCCGTCACCATCACTGTCACCACCACCGTCACCATCTCCGTCACTACTGTCACCATCTCCGTCACCATCACTGTCACCACCACCGTCACCATCTCCGTCACTACTGTCACCATCTCCGTCACCATCACTGTCACCACCACCGTCACCATCTCCGTCACTACTGTCACCATCTCCGTCACCATCACTGTCACCACCACCGTCACCATCTCCGTCACTACTGTCACCATCTCCGTCACCATCACTGTCACCACCACCGTCACCATCTCCGTCACTACTGTCACCATCTCCGTCACCATCACTGTCACCACCACCGTCACCATCTCCGTCACTACTGTCACCATCTCCGTCACCATCACTGTCACCACCACCGTCACCATCTCCGTCACTACTGTCACCATCTCCGTCACCATCACTGTCACCACCACCGTCACCATCTCCGTCACTACTGTCACCATCTCCGTCACCATCACTGTCACCACCACCGTCACATCTCCGTCACTACTGTCACCATCTCCGTCACCATCACTGTCACCACCACCGTCACCATCTCCGTCACTACTGTCACCATCTCCGTCACCATCACTGTCACCACCACCGTCACCATCTCCGTCACTACTGTCACCATCTCCGTCACCATCACTGTCACCACCACCGTCACCATCTCCGTCACTACTGTCACCATCTCCGTCACCATCACTGTCACCACCACCGTCACCATCTCCGTCACTACTGTCACCATCTCCGTCACCATCACTGTCACCACCACCGTCACCATCTCCGTCACTACTGTCACCATCTCCGTCACCATCACTGTCACCACCACCGTCACCATCTCCGTCACTACTGTCACCATCTCCGTCACCATCACTGTCACCACCACCGTCACCATCTCCGTCACTACTGTCACCATCTCCGTCACCATCACTGTCACCACCACCGTCACCATCTCCGTCACTACTGTCACCATCTCCGTCACCATCACTGTCACCACCACCGTCACCATCTCCGTCACTACTGTCACCATCTCCGTCACCATCACTGTCACCACCACCGTCACCATCTCCGTCACTACTGTCACCATCTCCGTCACCATCACTGTCACCACCACCGTCACCATCTCCGTCACTACTGTCACCATCTCCGTCACCATCACTGTCACCACCACCGTCACCATCTCCGTCACTACTGTCACCATCTCCGTCACCATCACTGTCACCACCACCGTCACCATCTCCGTCACTACTGTCACCATCTCCGTCACCATCACTGTCACCACCACCGTCACCATCTCCGTCACTACTGTCACCATCTCCGTCACCATCACTGTCACCACCACCGTCACCATCTCCGTCACTACTGTCACCATCTCCGTCACCATCACTGTCACCACCACCGTCACCATCTCCGTCACTACTGTCACCATCTCCGTCACCATCACTGTCACCACCACCGTCACCATCTCCGTCACTACTGTCACCATCTCCGTCACCATCACTGTCACCACCACCGCACCATCTCCGTCACTACTGTCACCATCTCCGTCACCATCACTGTCACCACCACCGTCACCATCTCCGTCACTACTGTCACCATCTCCGTCACCATCACTGTCACCACCACCGTCACCATCTCCGTCACTACTGTCACCATCTCCGTCACCATCACTGTCACCACCACCGTCACCATCTCCGTCACTACTGTCACCATCTCCGTCACCATCACTGTCACCACCACCGTCACCATCTCCGTCACTACTGTCACCATCTCCGTCACCATCACTGTCACCACCACCGTCACCATCTCCGTCACTACTGTCACCATCTCCGTCACCATCACTGTCACCACCACCGTCACCATCTCCGTCACTACTGTCACCATCTCCGTCACCATCACTGTCACCACCACCGTCACCATCTCCGTCACTACTGTCACCATCTCCGTCACCATCACTGTCACCACCACCGTCACCATCTCCGTCACTACTGTCACCATCTCCGTCACCATCACTGTCACCACCACCGTCACCATCTCCGTCACTACTGTCACCATCTCCGTCACCATCACTGTCACCACCACCGTCACCATCTCCGTCACTACTGTCACCATCTCCGTCACCATCACTGTCACCACCACCGTCACCATCTCCGTCACTACTGTCACCATCTCCGTCACCATCACTGTCACCACCACCGTCACCATCTCCGTCACTACTGTCACCATCTCCGTCACCATCACTGTCACCACCACCGTCACCATCTCCGTCACTACTGTCACCATCTCCGTCACCATCACTGTCACCACCACCGTCACCATCTCCGTCACTACTGTCACCATCTCCGTCACCATCACTGTCACCACCACCGTCACCATCTCCGTCACTACTGTCACCATCTCCGTCACCATCACTGTCACCACCACCGTCACCATCTCCGTCACTACTGTCACCATCTCCGTCACCATCACTGTCACCACCACCGTCACCATCTCCGTCACTACTGTCACCATCTCCGTCACCATCACTGTCACCACCACGTCACCATCTCCGTCACTACTGTCACCATCTCCGTCACCATCACTGTCACCACCACCGTCACCATCTCCGTCACTACTGTCACCATCTCCGTCACCATCACTGTCACCACCACCGTCACCATCTCCGTCACTACTGTCACCATCTCCGTCACCATCACTGTCACCACCACCGTCACCATCTCCGTCACTACTGTCACCATCTCCGTCACCATCACTGTCACCACCACCGTCACCATCTCCGTCACTACTGTCACCATCTCCGTCACCATCACTGTCACCACCACCGTCACCATCTCCGTCACTACTGTCACCAGCGCCATCACTGTCAGCACCACCACCATCACCGTCATCACCATCATCACATCATCACTGTCACCGCCATCACCATTATCACCACCATCACCATTATCACCACCATCACCATCATCATCACCGTCACCATCTCCGTCACCATCACTGTCACCAGCGCCATCACTGTCAGCACCACCACCTTCACTGCCATCACCACTGTCACCATCACCATCACCGTCACCGTCACCATCTCCGTCACCATCACTGTCACCACCACCGTCACCATCTCCGTCACTACTGTCACCAGCGCCATCACTGTCAGCACCACCACCTTCACTGCCATCACCACCGTCACCATCACCAGCATCATCAGAAGACTTCTCTAAGCACCTGAGCACACAGCGCCCTTTGGCCTGAGAGATTTAAAGGGGGTTACGCAGCAGCAGTTGCCCACTATGTCTAAACACCACTGGAAGGATGATAAGACACATGCAGCTCATATATTTTTAGGACACAAAGAGAAACACAATGAAATAAGATGAAATATGGATAGAGTAACTCTGAGGGAAAAAACTTGTTTTGAGGAGAAAAGAATACAAAATCCTAAGTGCGGAACTCACTGAAGTTCCACAGAGAGCAGGGGGAGCCTGCCCTCTCCACACCGTCACTATGCCCCCAGCCCTGAGTAGCCACAGGCCAGCTTTTCCCGACTTTGAACTTTGCGTGGCTGAGGCAGACGGAGTGTATATCTGGCTCCTTCCCCATTAGCATGTAAGAGTCATGCTTGTTGGTGCCTGCTGCTGTACATCCTTCCTGCTAAAGACACACCACAAATTATGCCTTTGCTGATGATGAACATCTGTGTGGTTCCCAGTTTGGGCTATTAAAATAGCACTCCCGGCTCATGGTACTTGACGGGCGTCTACCTCGGGGCGGGGCTGCTGGGTTATCAGATAGACACCTACTAAAGATTTTATTTTCCTGGATAATACCAGGTGGTTCCACAGGACTGTACTAATTTATAGTCTCACACTGGTGAATGAGTGTCAGTCTCTACATCTTCACCACACTTGATATCTGAGTAACTTTTTAAAGATAGGGCAACAATAAGATGCAGACAGTTACAATAATATCAAAAGGAGTGTTTTGAAGAAATAGTAATGGCAGACTCTCTGGTCCAAGTCTGGACCATGAATGGCAGACTCTCATGCCACAGTAAGTGACAACACTGATAGTGTATCTATCGTCTGGCTGTGTTGTGGGTATGAGCGCCTAGCACAGAGTCATCCAGTCCATACTTATATGTCCCTTTCAATAAATATTTGATTGACCCCTCAGTAAGGGGTGTGACAGAGGAGCGGTGTCCTTGGATGAGGCATGTGCTGTGGCAACTGGCAGGGCTGAGGGAACCGGTCTGGAAAGGAAACAGGGGTCCGAGGACACTGAGAAGCCGAACGTGGATGCTGCTGGGGATCAGGGGGACGCCCAAGGAGGCCCGAGGAGGCCAAGCTTCTGTGCGGTCGGCAGCCAAGCATCTGGCACTGGCCTTGGGGCCAGCGGCTGGGAAGAGTTGCAGGACGTCGAGAGGAAGCGTGAGGACAGCTGGAGCCCCCAGCGCCTTTGCTCTGCCCGCCTCCGCCTCTGACCCGACGACCTCGGGGCCACGCAGCTGCTCCACTTCTGCCTTTGCAGCCCCAGCAAGTTCCCCTCTGTCAGCCCTCCGCTGACCCGGGGTAAACTGCCGAAGTCCGCCAGTGTCGATCCGGCATCCACACGGGCCTCTTGGAATGTGTTTCTCTTCTGAACCAGGAGTGTTCAACCATAAACGTGTTGGCCCTCTGTCCCAGGGATGGCACGGGAGAGGGGGTCCTGGCGCCTGGCAGGTCCACCCGGGTGGCTGTCTTCTCTCCTGCTCTGCAGCCACAGTCCCCTTTGACAGCCTGGGGCTTGAGTAGCGAGATGTCTCCTTAATCACTATGAAAACTGCTTACAACGGATAGTGAGAAATGGGGGAAAGAAAGGAAGAAATGGCAAACACATGTGGAGATAAGCTTACACGCCAGTGAGGAGGAAATAGCCATGCTTGCCATCCCCTGGCTCCTGCAGCTGGATGTGGGCCCCCGGCAGGAGGCCATTCACTCCGGCTCCCAGCCAGCACCTGGCAGCCTGTGGTACCCTGGGCTGAGAGCGTGTTTGGGGTGCTGGATGCTTATCTGGGGTAACATCTGTGGAAGGAGGAGGGAAACAGAGCAGGACAAGGACGTGCCACCTGCAGAGCAGGCCCAAGGCCGCCTGGGTTGGTGCCCTGGGAAGGCTGCTTTTTGGGGGGCTGAACTGGCCCAGCTGCCATCCGCCCTCGCTCACTAAGTGTGACCGCCCAGGATGGGCATGGCCTCAGGGGGCATGAACACCACCGAGAGGCTCTTCTTGTGCCCAGGCAAGAGAGCCTCTCTGGGGGGGCTTCTCCCCAGGCAGAGCGGCCTGGTCACCCCAGCTGTGTCCCCCACTGCCTTGGGCATGCAGTGATGGGAGGTCCCTGAGGAGCTGCAGGCTTGAGAGGGGCCGTACCCCTGCTCCTGCACCTTCCTGGGCTTGTGGGGTCTGGTGGGCCTAGGGAGATGCCTCCCAGACCCCGCCCCCTCCAGATGTGCTATGAGCACGCGGGAGTCCGCCTGGGAGGGTGTGTGGCCCCCGAGCAGGCGGCCACCCAGCGCTGCCCCCATTTCATTCTCCACCGGACAGACCCAGTTGGTGCCCTGCACCCCACACCCATCCAGCACCAGGAACCGTGCGAGGGTGGGACCTGGCCTCCAGACCTGTGGCCTGACATTTCTAGATGATGTCTTTCTGCTGTTGATTTCCAGAGTCAGTGGTGGAGGGCAGACGATATGGTGTCTATAATGCGGGCCACACGGCGTGTGTCCCGGCAGCCTCTGGGGCCACAGGGTACTCGGGCCCTGCCCAGGGCTCTTGCCGTCTGTGTTCTGGGGTGCTGCGTTCTCTATCTCTGTGTGTAGGTGCCATGTTTTAGATCAAGCTGATCAGCCAAGCGGTTCAGGCTTCAGACTGCTTCTGGCACTTCCCTGGCTCATCTCAGCTCCCAGGAGGCCTGGGGACCACGCCCGCCCCCAGCGATGGTGGTCTCCGGTCTCACTGTGTTTTGATGTGGCCTCCAACACGCTCACAATCATCTTCTGGGTGTCTCTTCCTTCAATCTTTCAGAAGTATTTCTTTTTTACACTTTTTAATACTTTTTACCTTAAATTGAATTTTGCCTGATTAATAGTGCTGACAGATTCCATTTTGGTACTATTTGCCCATTCCTTTATTTTTAATTTTTCACTTTTGTTTGAGCTTAATGTGTTATAATGAATGCAAATATTGCCTTTTCCTTGTTTACACTGAGGAATGTTTCTTAATTGATTGGTTGGTCCAGTGTACAATTATTATGATTTCAGAAATATTTGCACTTAATTCAGCCATATTATTATATTTTCTACTATGTTTTTTATTTACTTTTTTCTTTGTTTTTTTTTTTCTCTCCTTTTTGCATATTGATCTAGTTTCCTTTTTAACTTTATTCTTCTGTAGGTTTTAAAGTCATAGTGTATTTCTATTCTTTTAGTTTTTACCTTTATATTAATATTATTTGTACAAATACATGTATTTTTCTAAAATTTCTAAAGTAATAAGCATTTAAATTCTCCACAGAAAATAAGAAAATTAGCATAATCGTAATTCCCTCCTCTCTCATCAGCCTGTCCTGGGATTTTTGCTTTTAAAACTTTGTAAAAATATCTTATTTTATAACAAATGTGTTTTTTAAAGTTTTTAAAGGTAATATATTTAGGCAATGATGCATTTTATTAATTTATTTGCTACTATAACTTTATATCTCATTATATCAATGGCACCCCACTCCAGTACTCTTGCCTGGAAAATCCCATGGACGGAGGAGCCTAGTAGGCTGCAGTCCATGGGGTCGCTAAGAGTCAGACAAGGCTGAGCAACTTTACTTTCACTTTTCACTTTCATGCATTGGAGAAGGAAATGGCAACCCACTCCAGTGTTCTTGTCTAGAGAATCCCAGGGACGGGGGAGCCTGGTGGGCTGCTGTCTCTGGGGTCGCACAGAGTCGGACACGACTGAAGCGACGCAGCAGCAGATCTCTTTATATCTCATTGCTTCTGTTGGACTAAGTTTTCTTTTTATTGGAGTGTGTTCTCTAGAGTTGGTGAAAAAGAACTGGTGGACATGAATTTCTGATTCCTAGTGAGTCTGAACCTTCACCGAGCGACAGATTGGCTAGATTTACAATTTGGGATTCCAAATTATCTTCCTTTAGCACTTTAAAAACATTATCCCACTTTTCTTCACGTATCCAGGAATGAGAATAGTCTGATTTTACACGATTTTTGCTTCTTGTAGAAAATATTTTTTTCTGTAGGTTTGAGGATTTCTCTCATGTTTCACATTGTGACGCTTCTCTCCAGAGTGTCTAGGGGTCGGAATGCGTGGTGCTGTCACTTCAGTTGTAACCCCATAGACGTAGTCCGCCAGGCTCCTCTGCCCATGGGTTTCTCCAGGCAAGAATACTGGAGTGGGCAGCCTTTCCCTTCTCCAGGGGATCTTCCCAACCCAGGGACTGAACCCAGGTCTCTTGCATTGCAGCCAGATTCTTTATCATCTGAGCTACCAGGGAAGCCCAAGAATACTGGAGTGGGCAGCCTTTCCCTTCTCCAGGGATCTTCCCGACCCAGGGAACGAACTCACTTCTCGTACATCTACCTGCATTGATTGGCAGGCAAGTTCTGTACCCTAGTGCCCAAGCGAGGCCTGTTTATGCCACTCGGCATTTGACAGGCACTGAGGGCTAATTTATTGTCAGGGAAGTCCCAAGAATTACTTCTTTATATAATGATTTCTCTTTAATTTCTCCATCCTTTCCTTTGAGGGCCTGAGTGAACACAGGTCTCGTCTCCCTTTCACACTATCTAGATTTCAGACATTCAGGAAAAATCCCTCAGCCTATTTTTACGGCTCATTATTCACAGTTTTGTTGTGTCCACTTTAAAATTCAACACATAACTTGAACTTTGACATTTTGACAGTTATAGCCTCAATTTGCAGAGTTCCCGCTTTGTCCTCTTTCCTAGCTGCCTCCTTGGACGCCCGTCTCCCGCAGTGTTGAAGACCTCCTCAGGTGACGGTCCTGCAAGGCCGCTTCGGGGCCCAGCCTGCTCAGGGGGCTGTGGAGCCTGCTCTCTCGGGTTGGGTTTGGAGGTCAGCAGGGGTGAGGGCGTGGACAGGCCGTGCTGCTGAGAGGGGCCTGCCCCTGCTTCTCCGCTCTAGCCCCCCCACTTCTGCCCCCTTCCTGTCTGCCCGGCTGAGGGCCCTGGGGGAGGTGGCAGCTCCCCCAGCTGGTGCTTTCCCAGGCGTCAGCCCTCCGGCCCTTGCCTCTGAGACCAGAGTCCCCACAGGCCCGGGACCCACCGTGAAGGCTGGCACTCTCTTCTCCCGCCTCTGGGGTGTCCTCACGGCAGAGTCTGGGAATCCCCGCTCTGGTTCCTCCCCTCACGTTTGCTGTTCCCCTTTCCTTTCAGGGTTTGATACACAAGTGAGGAGAGACTCAGCATATACTTGACTTGCAGTCTTAATGTTGAAAGCATTTCTACTCATTTAAAATATAATTAATAAGTTATAATCCTAAATAGCAACACGTCCTCTTTTAAAAATGGCTTTGCTATAAGACTCAATCTACGCCCCAACCAGTAATGCTGAAGAAGCTGAAGTTGAACAGTTTTATGAAGACCTACAAGATCTTTTAGAACTAATACCCAAAAAAGATGTCCTTTTCATTATAGGGGACTGGAATGCAAAAGTAGGAAGTCAAGAAACACCTGGAGTAACAGGCAAATTTGGCCTTGGAATGCAGAATGAAGCAGGGCAAAGGCTAATAGAGTTTTGCCAAGAGAACACATTGGTCATAGCAAACACCCTCTTCCAACAACACAAGAGAAGACCCTACACATGGACATCACCAGATGGTCAACACCGAAATCAGATTGATTATATTCTTTGCAGCCAAAGATGGAGAAGCTCTATACAGTCAACAAATAGATGTCCTTTTCATTATAGGGGACTGGAATGCAAAAGTAGGAAGTCAAGAAACACCTGGAGTAACAGGCAAATTTGGCCTTGGAATGCGGAATGAAGCAGGCCAAAGACTAATAGAGTTTTGCCAAGAAAATGCACTGGTCATAGCAAACACCCTCTTCCAACAACACAAGAGAAGACTCTACACATGGACATCACCAGATGGTCAACACCGAAATCAGATTGATTATATTCTTTGCAGCCAAAGATGGAGAAGCTCTATACAGTCAACAAAGACAAGACCGGGAGCTGACTGTGGCTCAGATCATGAATTCCTTATTGCCAAATTCAGACTTAAATTGAAGAAAGTGGGCAAGACCACTAGACCATTCAGGTAAGACCTAAATCAAATCCCTTATGATTATACAGTGGAAGTGAGAAATAGATTTAAGGGTCTAGATCTGATAGAGTGCCTGATGAACTATGGAATGAGGTTCGTGACATTGTACAGGAGACAGGGATCAAGACCATCCCCATGGTAAAGAAATGCAAAAAAGCAAAATAGCTGTGAAAAGAAGAGAGGTGAAAAGCAAAGGAGAAAAGTTAAATGGTAGTGGTCAGAAACTTGAGGGAGTAGGAACCAGAGAAATAGTTTAGAGAAAGTTGGCAAAGTTAATTATTTTGTATATAGAAATGTCTAGTATTACCCAAAAACTATTGGAAGGAGAAAACTATAATAGAACTAGAAATAAATACAAGTACTTCTTATTAATTACCTTCTAAAAATTAATACAGCAAGAATAGATAAAATTTAGAAATTTTGTGTCTTTTCTACTCCATTTCTGTACTTATTTGTCCTAGGCATCACTTGTTTCTATGCTGATATTTTTTCAGCTGTTCCTTCAATCCCCATAACTTCTGAATGACTCTGAAAATTAGACATGAATCTAACAACTCATTGGCAGCAGCCCTCTCTGAAGTTCATTACTCCAGCCCTGCCAATGATTTTATAAACACAAATTTCCATGCATACATCTTTTCTTGCTGAAATATTAGAGTGGTTTTTATTTTTCTGAAAGAACAACTGTTCTCATTACAATGCTTAACTCGCTTCCCAGCTCATTCAGGGTAAAATTTCTCCAGTGCCGTCAAGACCCTACTCAGTCTGGCCTCTATTTCTCTGATCTTGCTCCCTCAGTCCTCTTGTTCGAGACCTCTGCACCTCCCAGACTGGTCTTCTAACTGCTCCTCAAACCAGGATGGTCCTCCCTGCCTCAGTGCCTTTGTACTTTCTGTTCCTTCTGTCCAGGATGCCTCTCTTCCAGATAGCTGTCCAGCTTACCCTCTCACCTCCTTCAGTTCTTGGTACAAATACCATCTTTTTATAGAGGGCTTTCCCCTGACCACCCAATTCAAAAGAATTTCTACCCTTCAGCCCAGGTTGTAGAAGTAGATGGTGGAATCCTCTCTATTTAAAACATAAGAAGATATATGACTAAGAAAAAAAACCCTCATTAGGGCTTTTAAATGCTAAACCTAACATTTATCTTATCCAGAGTGTAAGAACCTTAAAAGAGTGGTGGTGACCCTAGATGTCCATCAACAGATGAATGGATAAAGAAACTGTGGTAAATACATACAACGGAATATTCAGTTCAGTTCAGTTGCTCAGTCGTGTCTGAATCTTTGTGACCCCATGGACTGCAGCATGTCAGGCTTCCCTGTCCATCACCAACTCCCAAAGTTTACCCAAACTCATGTCTATTGAGTCAGTGATGCCATCCAACCATCTCATCCTCTGTTGTCTCCTTCTCCTCCCACCTCCAATCTTTCCCAGCATCAGGGTCTTTTCCAATGAGTTGGTTCTTTGCATCAGGTGGCCAAAGTATTGGAGTTTCAGCTTCAGCATCTGTCCTTCCAATGAACATTCAGGACTGATTTCCTTTAGGATTGAACTGGTTGGCTCTCCTTGCAGTCCAAGGGACTCTCAAGAGTCTTCTCCAACACCACAGTTCAAAAGCATCAGTTCTTTGATGCTCAGCTTTCTAAACCATCTCATCCTCTGTTGTCTCCTTCTCCTCCCACCTCCAATCTTTCCCAGCATCAGGGTCTTTTCCAATGAGTTGGTTCTTTGCATCAGGTGGCCAAAGTATTGGAGTTTCAGCTTCAGCATCTGTCCTTCCAATGAACATTCAGGACTGATTTCCTTTAGGATTGAACTGGTTGGCTCTCCTTGCAGTCCAAGGGACTCTCAAGAGTCTTCTCCAACACCACAGTTCAAAAGCATCAGTTCTTTGATGCTCAGCTTTCTTTATAGTTCAACTCTCACATCCATACATGACTACTGGAAAAACCATAGCTTTGACTAGGCAGAGCTTTGTTGGTAAAGTAATGTCTCTGCTTTTAATATGTTGTCTAGGTTGGTCATAGCTTTTCTTCCAAGGAGCAAGCATCTTTTAATTTCATAGCTGCAGTCACCATTTGCCATGATTTTGGAGCCCCAAAAATAAAGTCTCTCACTGTTTCCATTGTTTCCCCATCTATTTGCCTTGAACTGATGGGAACAGATGCCATGATCTTCGTTTTCTGAATGTTGAGCTTTAAGCCAACTTTTCCACTCTCCTCTTTCACTTTCATCAAGAGGCTCTTTAGTTCTTCACTTTCTGCCATAAGGGTGGTGTCTTCTGTATATCTGAGGTTATTGATATTTCTCCCGGCAATCTTGATTCCAGCTTGTGCTTCATCCAGCCTGGCATGTTGCATGATGTACTCTGCATATAAGTTAAATAAGCAGGGTGACAATATACAGCCTTGACACATTGCTTTCCCAATTTGGAACCAGTCTATTGTTCCATGTCCAGTTCTAACTGTTGCTTCTTGACCTGCATACAGATTTCTCATGAGGCAGGTCAGGTGGTCTTGTATTCCCATCTCTTGAAGAATTTCCCTACAGTTTGTTGTGATCCACACAGTCAAAGGCTTTGGCGTAGGCAATAAAGCAAAAGTAGATGTTTTCTGGAACTCTTGCTTTTTCGATGATCCAGCGGATGTTGGCAATCTGATCTCTGGTTCCTCTGCCTTTTCTAAAACCAGCTTGAACAACTGGAAGTTCATGGTTCACGTACTATTGAAACCTGGCTTGGAGAATTTTGAGCATTACTTTACTAGTGTGTGAGATTAGTGCAATTGTGCAGTAGTTTGAGCATTCGTTGGCATTGCCTTTCTTTGGGATTGGAATGAAAACTGACCTTTTCCAGTCCTGTGGCCACTGCTAATGGAACATTACTCAATCATAAAATGGACTGCATTTGAGTCAATCCTAATGAGGTGGATGAACCTAGAGCCTATTATACGGAGTGAAGTAAGTCAGAAAGAGAAAAACAAGTATTGTATGCTGACACATATATATGGAAATTAGAAAGATGGTACTGATGAACCTGTTTGCAGAACAGCAATGTAGATGCAGACATAGAGAACAGACTTATGGACATGGCTGGTTGAGAGGGGAGGAAGGGGAGGGTGGGATGTTTGGAGGGAGTAACATGGAAACATACATAACCATCTGTAAAACAGACAGCCATGGGAATTTGCTGTATGACTCGGGGAACTCAAACTAGGGCTTGATAATAACCTAGAGGGGCTGAGATGGGGAGGGAGATGAGAGGGATGTTGAAGTTGGAGTGAACATGGGTAAACATGTGGCTGATTCATGCTGATGTTTATTGGAAACCAACACAATACTGTAGAGCGATTATCCTTCAATTAAAAATAAATTAATGGAACATTACTCAATCATAAAATGGACTGCATTTGAGTCAATCCTAATGAGGTGGATGAACCTAGAGCCTATTATACGGAGTGAAGTAAGTCAGAAAGAGAAAAACAAGTATTGTATGCTGACACATATATATGGAAATTAGAAAGATGGTACTGATGAACCTGTTTGCAGAACAGCAATGTAGATGCAGACATAGAGAACAGACTTATGGACATGGCTGGTTGAGAGGGGAGGAAGGGGAGGGTGGGATGTTTGGAGGGAGTAACATGGAAACATACATAACCATCTGTAAAACAGACAGCCATGGGAATTTGCTGTATGACTCGGGGAACTCAAACTAGGGCTTGATAATAACCTAGAGGGGCTGAGATGGGGAGGGAGATGAGAGGGATGTTGAAGTTGGAGTGAACATGGGTAAACATGTGGCTGATTCATGCTGATGTTTATTGGAAACCAACACAATACTGTAGAGCGATTATCCTTCAATTAAAAATAAATAGATAAAAAAGAGTCAGTGGTGGTTTAGTAACTAAGTCATGTCTGACACTTGTGACGCTATGGACTGTAGCCCTCCAGACTCCTCTGTCCATGGAATTCTCTAGGCACAAATACTGGAGTGGATTGCCACTTCCTTCTCCAGGGAATCTTCCTGACTTGGGGAGAGAATGTGTGTCTCCTGTATCGCAAGTGGATTCTTTACTGTTGAGCTACCAGGGAAGCCCTAGAAAGGGTGGATGGTTAGTAAACATTCATGTTGATGTTGCAGTGATGGCAAGGTTGGA
Source organism: Aepyceros melampus (assembly GCA_006408695.1). Taxonomy (NCBI): domain Eukaryota; kingdom Metazoa; phylum Chordata; class Mammalia; order Artiodactyla; family Bovidae; genus Aepyceros; species Aepyceros melampus. The sequence continues at coordinate 101,521 of SJXQ01009911.1, forward strand.
TAGAGCAGGGGATGATTACAACTCTTTCAAGGAAGAGTAGTTAGGGTTGACTCATAACAGGGACAATGGCACTCCACTCCAGTACTCTTGCCTGGAAAAATCCCATGGACAGAGGAGCCTGGTAGGCTGTAGTCCATGGGGTCGCTAAGAGTTGGACACGACTGAGCGACTTCCCTTTCACTTTTCACTTTCATGCATTGGAGAAGGAAATGGCAACCCACTCCAGTGTTCTTGCCTGGAGAATCCCAGGGACGGGGGAGCCTGGTGGGCTGCCATCCATGGGGTCGCACAGAGTCGGACACGACTGAAGTAACTTAGCAGCAGCAGCAGCAGCAGCGTAAAAACTCCAGTACTCTTGCCTGGAAAAATCCCATGGACAGAGGAGCCTGGTAGGCTGTAGTCCATGGGGTCGCTAAGAGTTGGACACGACTGAGCGACTTCCCTTTCACTTTTCACTTTCATGCATTGGAGAAGGAAATGGCAACCCACTCCAGTGTTCTTGCCTGGAGAATCCCAGGGACGGGGGAGCCTGGTGGGCTGCCATCCATGGGGTCGCACAGAGTCGGACACGACTGAAGTAACTTAGCAGCAGCAGCAGCAGCAGCGTAAAAGGGAAGACCCCTGGAGATTGGGTAACTAACTACTAGTCACAGATTTCACAGCTTATATATTCTTTTTGTTTTAGACTAGATTCTATTATTTTTTTCTGCAAAGGCAGGTCAGAATAAAACAAATTCTTTTTTTTTTTTTTTTTTAAATAGATCTTCTAGTCTAAACACTGTCCTAAATTCTGGTAAAGACATTTGAGACTACTGGAAATTCCCTAATATGAGCATGTTGTATTGATAGGCTTACTTAGGTAAAATTACTCAATCCCTTTACTTTTTGTTCATAGGATACATATTAAGGATTTATTTACTATTATAAAGTTATGGGTAAATGGAACTGGAGTCTAAAAAAAAATAATGAAATGGAATCAATATGACAGGAATAATTAATCGTTCTTCTTAATCCTTTATTTGGGATGTACACATTGATTATTTTCCTGAATGCCTGGCTGGAGGGGAGTGGTACAAAGAACACTTTTATGTAGAGAAACTTTCAGAATTTTAGTATCAAGAGCAAAAATAAATCAACTGGAGCCAGAGTAATATTGAACAGATTTGGCAGAATTGACTAAAAAAATAAAATGGATCTAGCCCTCTCTGTGACCTGGGTTGTTTAGCTACAGATGGTGTTCTGCCTTTAAAGAAAACAGTGAACTCTTCAAGAACAAAAATAAGATAGCTTTGTTAAAGAAAAATGGATAGAATGATTCAGGAAAAAATGTAGCTGCAGATGGCAAAAGAACACACAGAGGACAAAATTTCCCTTTATCCGGTTTAAGGAGTGAGAAACAACTAGAAGTGTGCTGGGATTCTTTCCTGGAAGAAATCTGAAGCGACGAAATTGAAGGTTGACGTTCTGGTCACAGTGCTCCTGGAAATGGGTTTACATGATATCTGGGCACAGACAGAGAAAAAGCATCTGTAGCTGACTTTTTTTGCTCTCTGTGGGCCCCAAATGATGGATTTTTTCCTCTTTCTAAAGTTCCCCATGACAATAAAGACATCCACAGACTCCTCCATCTCTGTAGTTAGGGTTCTGCTTTGGATTATGAAAACAACTGCTAACTTGATCTTCCTGTCTCTCGTTTCGCCCTTACAATCTTATTCTCAACAAAAATCAGTGTCATCTTTACAAATGCAAATCTGATTATATCTGTCTGCTGATAAAAGCCATTCAGTGACTCCCCATTGAACATAACAGCAATTCCCAAAGTTTATTCCAATAACTGCATGAACTGTTAGTAAATATTTTTTAAAAAGATGTGGAAAATTCTAAGTTAAGATTAAGCATTTTTCTTTACAGTAGTTTTTTTTTTTGAAGTATAGTTGATTTACAATATTGTGTTAGCTTCTGGTGTACAGCAAAGAGCTTCAATTATATAGAAACATTTCTTCCAATTCTTTTGCATTATAGGTTATTACAAGAAATCGAATATAGTTTCCTGTGCTATACAGTAAATCCTTGTTGCTTGTCTATTTTATATATAGTTTTGTATGCCTGTTAATCCCGTACAATAGGTTTAATGCTGATGTTCACTGTGAATCTCTTAGAAAAGGAAAGATATGAAAAGTAAGATTTCCCAAACTTTTTGATTATGGAAGCTATTTCTTTTTCATAGAGTGCCTCACATGACTAATTTGGTATGGAATGCATCTTTAGAAATACTGGCTTATAGTGCAGTTCAAGTTTGTGTGCAAAGCAAGGAATAATTACAGTAATCTAGAACCCACTGTCCTTAGTCTTCATTTCCCTGACACATTATGCTTTCTTTCTTCTCTATGCTGTATAAGAAGTTCTTCAGAAGATAGAAGAAATTCAAATGACTAACAACAATTAAAGAGAATATTGTATCTATAGTGCACAGAGAATAGAAGTTTAGGCAAAAAATAATTCATGCTTCTAATGATGAGTCCAGAATAAATGGAACAGAAGCAAAACCATAAATGGAATAAAATTCCCTTAAAACTTCTCTTAACTTGAACCCTTTCCAGTCTGTTTGACTAATGCCTACTCAACATTTTGGATCACTGGAATTTTCATAGCTTTGACTTTGTGTTTATTTCCTTCAGGTTGCAGAATACTTAACTGGTGTAACTAATTTATATCAATCATTCCTCGATTTAAGGTCTGATAAGAAAGTAAAGGGAGCTGAGAATAGTCTATCAACTCAATTTAGAGGAAAAATAGCTTATCTCATTGCTTTCTCCTCATTTTTGGAGGCGTGAAGAGGAGGAAAGGGGATCCAGGGAAAATTATATAAAATAAAAGGTGGATGATAATTCTCAAGATGGACAGGAAAGAACATACTTTTGAAAACAACTTGCTAAATTAACAAGTAAATTTTATGTGATACACATTTTATTTCTGAATAAGATAAAAATGTAACCTTGAAAAGATGATGCTATATACAATAAAGCAAGTTTTAAAGGAAAATAAAATGTAATGACAAAGCTAGCATATTAACTGGAAATTGGAAATAATGAAATCTACAGTGCATGAAGTCAAATTGTTTTGGAGAAAAATATAAAATTCCATAGAAGATAGAAGAAACCAAAATATATAGCAATAATCAACATGCAGATGACACCACTCTTATGGCAGAAAGTGAAGAGGAACTAAAAAACCTCTTGTTGAAAGTGAAAGAGGAGAGTGAAAAAGTTGGCTTAAAGCTCAGCGTTCAGAAAACGAAGATCATGGCATTCAGTCCCATCACTTCATGGGAAATAGATGGGGAAACAGTGGAAACAGTGGCAGACTTTATTTTTTTGGGCTCCAAAATCACTGCAGATGGTGACTGCAGCCATGAAATTAAAAGACGCTTACTCCATGGAAGAAAAGTTATGACCAACCTAGATAGCATATTCAAAACCAGAGACATTACTTTGCCGACTAAGGTCCGTCTAGTCAAGGCTATGGTTTTTCCTGTGGTCATGTATGGATGTGAGAGTTGGACTGTGAAGAAGGCTGAGCGCCCAAGAATTGATGCTTTTGAAGTGTGGTGTTGGAAAAGACTCTTGAGAGTCCCTTGGACTGCAAGGAGATCCAACCAGTCCATTCTGAAGGAGATCAACCCTGGGATTTCTTTGGAAGGAATGATGCTGAAGCTGAAGCTCCAGTACTTTGGAGCTAATCCAAACCTTATGTGAAGAGTTGACTCATTGGAAAAGACTCTGATGCTGGGAGGGATTGGGGGCAGGAGGAGAAGGGGACGACCGAGGATGAGATGGCTGGATGGCATCACGGACTCGATGGACGTGAGTCTGAGTGAACTCCAGGAGTTGGTGATGGACAGGGAGGCCTGGCGTGCTGCGATTCATGGGGTCGCAAAGAGTCGGACACGACTGAGTGACTGAACTGAACTGAACACTGCTGTTGTGAGAGCCGACTCATTAGAAAAGGCCCTGATGCTGGGAAAGATTGAAGGCAGGAGGAGAAGAGGACAACAGAGAATAAGATGATTGGATGACATCACCAGCTCAATGGACATGAGTCTGAGTAAACTCTGGGAGATGGTAAAGGACAGGGAAGCCTGGCGTGCTACAACCTTGGACTGCAAGGAGATCCAACCAGTCCATTCTGAAGGAGATCAACCCTGGGATTTCTTTGGAAGGAATGATGCTGAAGCTGAAGCTCCAGTACTTTGGAGCTAATCCAAACCTTATGTGAAGAGTTGACTCATTGGAAAAGACTCTGATGCTGGGAGGGATTGGGGGCAGGAGGAGAAGGGGACGACCGAGGATGAGATGGCTGGATGGCATCACGGACTCGATGGACGTGAGTCTGAGTGAACTCCAGGAGTTGGTGATGGACAGGGAGGCCTGGCGTGCTGCGATTCATGGGGTCGCAAAGAGTCGGACACGACTGAGTGACTGAACTGAACTGAACACTGCTGTTGTGAGAGCCGACTCATTAGAAAAGGCCCTGATGCTGGGAAAGATTGAAGGCAGGAGGAGAAGAGGACAACAGAGAATAAGATGATTGGATGACATCACCAGCTCAATGGACATGAGTCTGAGTAAACTCTGGGAGATGGTAAAGGACAGGGAAGCCTGGCGTGCTACAGTCCATGGGGTCACAAAGAGTCAGACACGACTGACAACTGAACAACACTTTTGTTAGGGCTTCCCTAGTGGTTCAGGTGGTAAAGAATCTGCCTGCAATGCAGGAGACTTGGGTTTGATCCCCAGGTGGGGAAGGTTCCCTGGAGAAGGAAATGACAACCCACTCCAGTATTCTTGGCTGGAGAATTACATGGACAAAGAAGCCTGGCGGGCTACCATCCATGGGGTTGCAAAGAGTTGGGCATGGCTGAGTGATTTACACTACAGTGTTGCTAAGATGTGAAGGTAATAGAAAGATATAATCAGATTACTACACATGTCCTTTTCTGAAAGAATTATTCAAAAATATCTTCTACTAAGTGAGAAAGGAATAAAAATAAATGAACGGACTTATGGTAAGAATTGAAACCACATCAATATAGACTTATGCATAGTATTTATAAATGTGTTTAGATATGTAACTCAAACAGAAAAGCTGTCAAAATATAAACAATAGCAGTCAGAAATATAGTACTAGAAGATGGAAATGCATCCTTGCTTCACAGGTAAAATTAGGCAGATAATTATTAAAAGATTTAATTAGTATGTGTAAAATTTAATTAATAAAGTTAAATTTTCTGTACTAAATATGGAGGCTAGTTCCCCTTGTTTTCAATGTGGCTCATGGAACATTTATAAAACTGATCACATATTAGGTGACAAAAAAATGCCTCATTATATTCTCCAAAACAATTTAAATAGATCACTTTTTAAAAAAAGACACTGAAATAAAATTCAAGCTTTTCCAAATATGCAACCATTTATAATTTAAATATTGTTCTAAATAGTTCTTGACTACTTTAGAATTTAAAAGTGTAGTTAATGGGCAATTTAGAAAATAATAGCAATGAGAACACTATGTTAAATCTGAGATTTTTTTTTTCAGGGTCCCCTCTGAGAAAAAGATCAGATTAACAAAAATGTTTTCAATAAAGAGAAAAGAATATGTAATTGAAGGTTATGGAGATTATAGCTTTTGTTTTATACTTTCAAATTTCAGCCTCTTTCTTTCCACTACAAGTTTATACTAGTGTGTATTTATCACCAGCAAATATGAAAATATCTGTTTTATTACAACTGCTCAACTTTATTATTTAAAATCGTTACCAATTTGCCTTTTTTGTGTGTGACCGTTTAGAGTCCATTATCTGTATATGGTCTCTGTTTAAAATCTTCCAAAGTCTTTGGTTGCAACCAGAATGAAATCTAAGCTCCCAAAAGGCTCTCTTTGGTCTGGCCCTTCCCTAACTTTTCAACTTTATCTTTCTCCATTATTTCTCTAATTCACATTTCAGAAATACTGGTCTTATTTCTCCTCTTCAAATATGAATACTCCTTTTGCTTGGAATGTTTTTCCTGAGAGCTACGTCTAAATTGAAGTGTCATCTTTCCCCAGAGGCCTTCAAATAGCGTTCATGATAGCTTCCAAAGGACTTTCTACCTCTCTATGCCACAACAGGCTTCCTTGGTGGCTCAGTGGTAAAGAATCTGCCTGCCAGTGCAGGAGAGGTGGGTTTGACCCTTGATCTGGGAAGATCCCCCAGAGCATGAAATGGAAACTCCCTCAAATATTTTTGTCTGGGAAATCCCATGGACAGAGGAGCCTGGCAGGTTATAGTCTATGGGGGTCACAAAAAGTTGGACATGACTTCATGACAGAAGAACAGATGCCACTTTTTCTTCTTTATAACATGTATCTCCTTCTTTTGCTTATTTACTTTTTTCTAGCCAGTAGAACATAGCTTTTTTTGGGAGAGTATTTCTGTTCAACAGAAATAGAGTCCTGGGCATCTAGAACAGCTACTGGTGTAAGGGGTCCACTAAGAGAGGTTTGTTGGCTTGTCCTTGACTGTAGAGTCATGTTTTGGAAGGGCCTTCAGCACTTACATTATACAATGGCATTATTGCAATTTCTAAAAGCGTGCATGCTAAGCTGCTGTGTTTGTAACCCTATGGACTGTAGCCTGCCAGGCTCCTCTGTTCATGAGATTCTCCAGGCAACAATATTGGAGTGGGTTGCCATTCCCTTCTCCAGGGAATTTCCTGACTCAGGGATCGAACCTGTGTCTCATGTCTCCTGCATTGGCAGGTGAGTTCTTTACCATTAAAGCCACTTGGGATGTAAAGTGATAATGATGATTCTTTGTGGATATGGAATAAAGGGTACTTTAAGTCTTTTTATCCACAATTTCCACATTTTATGTATTTTCTCCCATAAACCTTTCTTTTTAGAATCACAACAATATTTTAAAAAATTCTATAAGACCTTGGTTAGACAAAAAAATTGATTATATATCTTCATATATACTTGGATGACAGTATTAATAATAATGTACAATAATTTATACTTAGCCATGGTGAAGTAATGGATGATGACTAATATTTATGGTGTCAGAATTGATAATAAGCATAGTAATTAGCAAATAGAAATGGTTGTGTCAGATTATGACAGGACTTATAAGAAAAATTCTTCATTTTCTCTATTTCATTTTTTTTGTTGTTCTTTGCCTGTCTCTCACTAAAATAAATGTAATATTTTCTGTCTACAGGTGACAGTATCTTTACTGTGAAATCTCTAGTGTGGCCCTTAAATATGCTTGGAAACAGAGGTAATTCTCTGGGGGGTGAAAATAAGTCTGCAACCTGGAGATGAAAGAAGAGGACATTGAATTCAGAAGAATCTTCTAAAAGACTGAAACCAAAAAAGAGACAATTATTTCACAAAAGGAGCCTGGGACCTGATTTTCCTTGTGAGAGTTTCTGTGGGATCGCAATGAGCCCCTAATGCTTTATTTAATAGAGTTTTTAAAAATTCCACTTCTAGCTTTCCTATTTATCTACCCTTTCATTCACAAAACATATGTTTTTTTGGTCTTTATTGTGCCAAGCATTGTTTTGGGATCAGAGAAAAGAATGATGATCCCAAAATAGACACAATTACATTTCAGAGCAAAGGTACAAGTTGGAGTTTATGAAATCAGATTCCAGAACATCACAAGAAATCAGAGTAGCCCCATGGAGCAGAAGGTGAAGTTAAATTATATTTGACTCTGGTAAAATTTTATTTCTGTAGAGTCAGCATATGTAACGACATCTATTGTTGGTGATTCGCCTATTTCCTTTCTCTTTTAGTTTTGGGTCAGTTTTTAAGGTTTTACTCCATCATTTCTTATTCACAGAGGATTTAGTTTGTGTGGGTTTAGAGTGTAAGATGATATTTTTCTGGAAGGAATTGCCCTGGGCTGGTAAAGAGTGTCACAATTCATAACACTACTGCCTATATCTTTCTCCCCATTTTAAAATTTAGCTTTGCTGTTATTTCTCTGACCTGCCTCCACTCTGTTTCAGATTTGTATACTCATGTTTCATGTATCAGTGATGATTCCAATTACACGCTAGGTAACAAGAGTTTAATAAAATGTGGCAATAAATTGTGGAAAGACATCATGCATGTGAAAAAAAGTGTATTAAGAAATGTGTTCCAGGTAGAGCTTCCAGTATTAAATGACTAATCACATCCACACACATATACAAAGTGAAGGTTTTATTTAGTGAAATTTGGCCTTTCAAAACTGGAAGGCCAAACGGTGCCTTCAAAGTAGTTTTCTAGCCTGTCTGCAGCACGTGGCTGTTGCTTCTTTTTACTGAGAACTTTTTAGATAGTCTTCCATAGCCCTTCAGCTGAAAGAAGGTAGGAAATCTAGTTCAAAGCTCACATTATTTTGATTTAAATAGCAAATGGGAATAAAAAGCAATAATTTATACCCAGTAGAGCCTAGTGGTCATATGACTAGAATTGAATCCAGGCGGTTCATCTTGGTAGATATATGATGAATTGGGCCAGTATCTTACAAGCTATTGGCAAAACTAGAATTGTAATATCTCCTTTACTGAGATATGGTGGAAGACCAATATTTTTTTTTGAAATGTAAAATATTAAGTCCCATGTGGGCCATAGTATAAGCACTCAATAAATATATTATTATGAAATGAAAGTTAAATGCAAAGGTTTGAATAAGTATAGCAACTCTAGAACAAAACAAAATAGGTTATGTGGGGGCAGAGATGCTGTCTTGATTTTTTATTCACTGTTACTCCAGGTTCTGCTTTATAAGATCTTCTCCATCAACTACAGTATCATTTGAGTTCACTTCCACTCGATACATCTCCACTAAGAACGGCTATGAAGAGTCCTAAGTTTCAGCAAGAGCTTGCTGAGATAGGAATCATGCATATAACTCTTTCCTGTCCATTTCATTTGAAAGCAAACATTCAGATAACATAGGCATTAAGGAAACTGTTTGCTGATGACCAGGTTTATTCCACTACACATGCATCAGGACTATTCCAAGGACCCATAACAGAGTCAGTGGTGTGTGTGCTCTATCTGTGGAGGAGTGTGTGAGAGGGAAGGGCATGTGGCATCACTTTCTCACTGTGGGATGCTGAGAAGTTTTTTAATTCCTCTGTACCTCTCTGTTTTCCTATGTAAAATGGCAATCATGATACATGACAGGGCACAATAAGGTCTAGAGAACACGTGTTTTAAAATGTCTAGGACAAAGCTTGGCAAACGATAATCATTCAATAAAGGCTAGTTTGTTGGTATATTATTGATGACTTGTGGGAATAAAATGTCATTAGATGGAAGGACTAGAACTGAAGAATCATTTATTTACAGGCAGCCTAACCTTTATCCCGGGGCTTCTCTGTTGGCTTAAACAGTGAAGAATTTGCCTGCAATACAGGAGACCTAGGTTCAATCCCTGGGTCAGGAAGATCCCCTGGAGAGGGGAATGGCTACCAACTCCAGTATTCTTGCCTGGAGAATTCCATGGAAGGGGAGCCTGGTGGGCTACAGTCCATGAGGTTGCAAGGAGTTGGACATGACTGAGTGACTAACATTGTTTCACTTTTCACTAAACTTTATCTTCAGGAAGGCAATACACAAAAAAAAGGTTACTTGTTTTGAATTTAGAAAAATTATGGTAAAGAATAGAGACATCAGAGTTTAGGTTCTCCTCATGAACATATAAGTAAGAATAGACAAGGTAGTCCACAATAAATGAAATTGTAATATCAGTTGGTATGCCCAATATTTGATCCGCTCCATTGGTAACTTGATCTTGAAAACAATGTTTTTTGTTGTTGTTGTTGTTTTTTGAAGACAATGTTACATTAAAGAGTTTTATTCGGGATCTGAGGCTCTGTTCTTTATATCTGCTCATGAGTGATAATTATAAGAATAGTAAATATGTGTTTTGGCTTCCCAGGTGGTTCAGTGGTAAAAAAAAAATCCACCTGCCAATGCAGCAACCAAAGGAGACGCAGGTTCCATTCCTGGGTCAGAAAGATACTCTGGGGGAAGAAATAGCAACCCGCTCCAGTATTTCTGCCAGGATAACCCCATGGACAGAGGAGCCTAGCAGGATCACAAACAGTTGGACACAACCTAGCAACTGAGCATGCATGCACACAAGTATCTCTTTAGTGCTTACTATGCACAATGGCACCCCACTCCAGTACTCTTGCCTGGAAAAATCCCATGGATGGAGGAGCCTGGTAGGCTGCAGTCCATGGGGTCACCAAGATTCGGCCACGACTGAGTGACTTCACTTTCACTTTTCATGCACTGGAGAAGGCAATGGCAATCTACTCCAGTGTTCTTGCCTGGAGAATCCCAGGGACGGGGAAGCCTGGTGGGCTGTCTATGGGGTCACACAGAGTCGGACACGACTGAAGTGACTTAGCAGCAGCAGCAGCATGCACTTAGTGTGCTTCCAAGAGCATGACTTACTTCTCATATCAATCCTACGAAGTGGAGACTATTGCTCTTATAATATTACATGGAAAATGAACACTTTTATTGTTTCTTCCCAAAGAAAGATGAGCTCCTTTTCCCCATGGTCCAAGAGATTTGGGAAATCATAGCTTCCTTGGTGTGGAAGAAAAAAGAAAGTACTCAAGACCCTTAGAAGGGAAGAAAACCAGAGCTTGGAGAAAGTCTTATGATGCCAGTAGTACTTACAATGATGATGTGATAATAATAATAACCACATTACTATTATTATTATAAGACATTTTATGCAAGTGCTATGTTTCATGCATTTCTGCCTTATCTAATGATATTATGGAATGAGTGATATCAGAACATATATTTTTAGATTAATACAGGTATTATAGTGTACTGAAGTATTCACTGAAGACAAGAATACATATCTATCAATTTATATATATATAATTTTTAGGTTCATAACATCTGTTAAGTTATAACAAATGTAAAAATATACACAGGGAAAAGAATAATCAGGGGGAATGATTCCTGACTGTTTTGGTTCAGAGGCTTAGCTAAACTTAGCTAAACATGCTCTTGTCTGGGGTTGATTTAATTTAGTGATATCAATACTAAAGTTTTAAGTTTCTTATTTTTAGGAAAGTATGTCAGCTGAGTGTTTTGAGTTAATGTCAATGGGATTTGGACTTAACCTAGATTATGTTTGTTAGTAAGATATTCTGTAGTAAATATTTTAATAAAAATATTTTAAAAATCACATCTTTGTCAATGATCTATAATTGTACTTTACTGATTTTTATAGTAAAATATTACACTGTAAATAGTTAAATTCAAGTTTATCTTGCTTTACCTAAGTTGAATGTTTCAAAATCTTTAAAAAATGAATTATGGGCACTTGCTTTGCCAAAAAGAATTTTTACTTATAAAAAGACTTAGGAATCTTTTGAACGGGAGATCCTTTAGAACACTCAAACTATGTGTAAATTTAATGAAATTTGACTTATACATGTGTGGCTTACCATAAAAGACCAATCTTTAACTCATAAATCAAACATATTTGCCCCTGGGTTTTCACCTGACGTCTCTATTATTAGTTCCTTGTGTGATTAGGATGTTGGACTCGATTATTTTTAGGTTTGTTTTGATCTAAAATTCTAAGGTTCCATAAACGTTTTTAAAAGCTCCTCTTGTCTAACAAGTCGTCATCTGATTTGAAAGTTAGTATAGTCGGCAGAGTGTGGCCTGAAACAAGTGGGTCCCATTCCTTGGTCCAGCCTTTCGTAGCTGTGTGCCTTTGGCCAGTCACTTAAGCTCTGAGTCCCAGGTCTTCACTCATGAGTGTAGCTATCATGAAAGTTGCAGCACACTTAAAAAAGAGTGGCTGGCATAGCAAGTATTATACATTCTGTTATTTATTTTATTGTTTATTTAATTAAAAATTGCAAGATTGCATTGTCCAGACATGAAAATTACTGAAACATCTGTGATTAGAGGATCTTCAATTAAGGAGTTAAAAAAGCTGGTGAAGAAAACAGGACTGAGGAAGCTATGAAAACTGGTATAAAAAAGGAAGAAATTTATATTGTCACCCTGCTTATTTAACTTATATGCAGAGTACATCATGAAGAAAGCTGGGCTGGAGGAAGCACAAGCTGGAATCAAGATTGCAAGGAAAAATATCAATAACCTCAGATATGCAGATGACACCACCCTTATGGCAGAAAGTGAAGAAGAACCAATGAGCTTCTTGAAGAAAGTGAAAGAGAAGATTGAAATAGTTGGCTTAAAGCTCAACATTCAGAAAACTAAGATCATGGCATCTGGTCCCATCATTTCACAGGAAATAGATGGGGAAACAGTGGAAACAGTGGCAGACTTTATTTTTCTGGGTTCCAAAATCACTGCAGATGGTGATTGCAACCATGAAATTAAAAGATGCTTACTCCAAAAAAAAAAAAAAAAGATGCTTACTCCTTGGAAGGAACGTTATGACAAACCTAGATAGCATATTAAAAAAGCAGAGACATTACTTTGCCAACAAATGTCCATCTAGTCAAGGCTATGGTTTTTCCAGTGGTCATGTATGGATGTGAGAGTTGGACTATAAAGAAAGCTGAGTGCCAAAGAATTGATGCTTTTGAACTGTGGTGTTGGAAAAGACTCTTGAGAGTCCCTTGGACTGCAAGGAGATCTAACCTGTCCATCCTAAAGGAGATCAGTCCTAGGTATTCATTGGAAGGACTGATGTTAAAGTTGAAATTCCAGTATTTTGGCCACCTCATGTGAAGAGCTGACTCATTGTTAAAGACCCTGATGCTGGGAAAGATTAAGGGCAGGAGAAGGGGATGACAGAGGATGAGATGGTTGGATGGCATCACAACTCAATGGACATGGGTTTGGGTAAACTCCTGGAGTTGGTGGACAGGGAGGCCTGGCATGCTGCAGTTCATGTGGTCGCAAAAAGTCAGACATGACTGAGCAACTGAACTGACTGACTGACTGATAGTCAGTGATGTAAGACAGTAATAATAGGAGGTAAAAAGAATGAAATGGAATGCTAAATTGATTTCTAAGCATATTTTCCACATTTTAAAGTTAGCAATAATGGTTTCTTTACCCACTATCTTTCAACTAGAAATATTTCAAATTCTCCTCTGAACTTCATGACAAAAATGTATGATTTTGTTTTTTATGTTTTGTTGCTAGGAAGCAATTCCCCCACACCTCCATGGCTAATTCTCTATCCAGATGTTGACAATATTCTTAACATTTAGTATGTTGGATCTGTAGGTTTCTGTTCATGATGTGAAGTTACTTACCATTCAATATCTGTGTGTTCAAAGCAGCTCTTATTCCTACTGCATCAGATTGGGTTAATATCACGACTGCCCAAGGCCAGAAATGCTCCTTCTCTCAATTTCCAGACAGAATACGCCTTTCTGAGGATACTGTGAAAGTTATGGAACTAGTGCCTCTGGCCATTTGTTGGAAAACACAAGGATATTTGTTTAAATGGGAGTAAATGGAATTACTATTATGTTCCTTTACAGATGAGTCAACTAAAACTGCTTAAATAACTCTTTTAAGATTATAAAACTAGTAAATCCTTGGCAGGCTGCCACCAAAGTCCATGTTCTCTCCATACAAAGAGGGAAGGAAAACTATCAGGACCTATACAATATTGAGAGCATGGACTTGGAAACTTTGAAGGGAAAGGGAGTGTTGGGAGGACGTGAGTTGTTACCTGGTATAGTCTATGTGCTAGACTGTATCTATATATTTAAGTAACTAATTTCTTTGATTACAGACATAACACACAATCATCAAGAAAAACTTGGGAAATACAAAAAAATAAAAAGAAACACAACAATTCACAGCTTGGAGATAACCACAGTTGACATTTTGTGTATTTTTCCTCATTTTTTTCTTTTTACTGAGAGAGTGATATCTGGAATGACATAACAGGGTTTACACAATACAAGAAGTTTCCAATATTGCTTTTTCCATTTAACACCATGTCTCATACATTGTTCAAGCTAGCATGTGAATAACTCCTTGAAATTTTGGGAAATTATAGTTTGACCTGTTATCCTTTTACTGAGAAGAAAGGCTTGATTTAACTAAAGGGATATAAAAACACAAAGTTAAACATCTTCATAGAAAAAAAATTATGGAAAGGGAGCAGATATTATACAAGATAGCTTAGAATTTGCCAAAAATACAATTCATGTATAGCAGGCCCACCATATGTAGGTGTTCTCTCATGAAAAACTTCTAAGAGACATGGTGAAAGTGAAAGGCGCTCAGTCGTGTCCAACTCTTTGTGACCCCAGGAACCATACAGTCCATGGAATTCTCCAGGCCGCAATACTGGAGTGGGTAGCCTTTCCCTTCTCAAGGGAATCTTCCCAACCCACGAATCGAACCCAGGTCTCTGGCATTGCAGACTGATTCTTTACCAACTGAGCCACAAGGGAAGCCCAAGGGCTATGGTCAGGAGCCTGATATAGGGTAGATGTTAAACTGAGCAGACCCTTAACTTTTCACCTGTTTTCTAGAGAGGGTCCAAAGTGGGCCCTAGCAGCTTCCAAATCAGAGGTCAGTCTTGGATTTGCTCTGGAATTGACCTTGAGCTTCTCCCCTGTCCTGTAGTGTCATTCATTTAACACAAGGCTTTACTGAGCTCACTCTGCAGGCCAGGCACTCTGCTAGACTCACATAGCTTCTGCTTTCATAGAACTTATAATCTGGTAGAGGAGAAAGGCTCTAAACCACCATTTGCTGCTTGGCTTCTTAGCTAAGTACAAAGGTGGAAGTGCTATGGTAGAAGAGCAGATGGGGACATGTCTTGGAGCAGGAGCTGGTGGAGAGTGGGTGGTTAGGGAGAGCTTTTCTGAAGAAGACATATTTCACCTGAGACTTAAGGGTGATTAAAATCTGTCCAGGAGAAATGCAGGTAAGGAGCTAGATGAAGAAGTACATACAATTTCCCCAAGAAGGATTTCAGCTTGGGGTTGGGGAAGACAGAGAGGCCAAGGTAGTTAAAGCATAGTGGTAAGGTGATTTGAGGTGACTCTGGGCAAATACTATGGTCTATTCTATTCAATATAGTTTGAATACACCTCAATAGAAGCCAAAAATGCCCAGCAGGGGTTGAAACACCCGAGTTATCCTGGCAATTGAAATTTAAATGGACCTAGAGAAGGAACAGTTTTAATTGTGAAGGAAGGAAATACAAATAAAGGAAATTGGGAAGACAAATGCAAAAAAGAGATTGAGATATTGATAGAAATGACTGTAAACTCAAGACAAATTCAAAGGGCAGCTTTCCTTTATTTTAATTTCCAATATTTATTCAGAGGATCATATGAACATATTCATAAGTTTAACTCCCTCTTTAAAAAAAACATTTTTAAACACTAATTTTTATTTCAGGAACAGAAGAAGCTACTGCTCGCATTTTTATTCTGAATGAATTGCCAACATTTTATTCACTAGTTTCACAAAAGAGCTGGAACCTTACTGAGGTTTCTGAATTAAATTAGCTTTCAGAACCATTTAAAGTTCTTCCATTCTATTAATTCAGCAGACAATCAAGTTGTTCACTTGTTGACTTTTATCCACATGCACTCAATCAAATCAGCTATCAAAGAGAGATACCTATTAGTTGTTAATTTCATATGTTAGATAGGAATCCTAGAACTCCTGTTTATATCTGTTTGATAACCTTCTAATCTTTGCCACAGTCTCACTAACAGCAGCATTAACTAGTCTGCCATCTATCTTGATTAACAACACAGGGACTCTGAAAGATGCTCAAGATCTGATAAGCCGAACAGTCCAAATTTCTTACAATGTCCATAGCCCTAGGGAAAATGAACCTCTCCCACCATTCTTGCAAACCCTTTAAGTTGTCTTTGAATTACAGTGTTGCAACTTATTACGTAAGAAAATGAGAAGAGCTGGCCTTAGTGTAGGAATTCTTATGAATAATTGGTAGCACTGAATGTTTTGTGACATTTTACCCTCTATTTTGCATCCTCTGGGTTTGGGTTTTAGAAATTATTTTTGCCTTGCATTGAATTATAAGTGTACCATTATCTCTGGATCAGATGAAATCAAAATATATTTGTTAATTTCTGTGTTCTAGCAGTTACTAGGTACATAAAAGATAAGAAAATAGACCTCCACATTATCATAAAGTTTCAATTTTTGAAATCACAGCAACTACATTTGTCTCATAGAGTGGAATTATATTGGCTTTTCTGAGAGGGGGAAGGAGGGTCGGGGAGAGAGAGAGAAAGGGAGGGAATATAATATTTGCTCCACACTTCCAGGTTATTCCTCATGTACTTCTTTCAAAGTCTATTCACTTCAGTCTTTATCCAGTTTCACTGATGAGATATTAAGGATACTTTACACATCATCCTTGTTGATTTTAGCAACTGGCAACTTTTGTCCTTATATTAGTCTCAGGAAGTCCTTGGTGACTTCCATATCCACCTTGATGATGATTCTACCAAAACAATTTCACATTTCATGTTTTTGAAACTTCCACTGACCCTGTTTTATTTCACTTCAAATGTTCTTAGGCAATGCCACACTGGCAAATTTGGTTGGAATTATGCCATCTCCATTACTGAACTCTGAGAAATTTCTTTTGACCTTCTCTGAATATTGGTCCGTCTGCTCCCTCAGGCAGCTTGTAGGAAGGAGACATCCACAAGAGGTTGGACAGAAGAATGCAGAATGTATGATTCTATATGTAAAACATTCCTAGATACATCCAGAATAAAGGGCATAGAGATGATAGAGAAAAGTTGAATTCTTGTGTTATCTCATGAGAGTTTTGCACTAGCACATTTTAGCTATTAATGTGATAAAAAGTAATTTAGATACAAGTTATACCCTCAAGATGATGGGCCATAGAGACATCCACATTCCTCTCTCAATACCCGTATCTGTGAAATGACTTTCTAATTTGTTTCTGAAGGCAAGGTCACTCTTTTTGAGTTTTAGCACTGAATTTTTCCAATGACTTGTTAGGTATCTCCCAAATACATCTCCCAGAGAACCTTCAGGTTCAATGTATCTCAATCTATATTCATCATTAACCTTCTTACACTAGTGAAGTGAAGTTGCTCAGTCGTGCCCAACTCTTTGTGACCCCATGGACGGTGAGTGGCCTGCACCAAGCTCCTCTGTCCATGGGATTTTCCAGGCAAGAGTACTGGAGTGGGTTGCCATTTCCTTCTCCAGGGAATCTTCCCAACCCAGGGATCGAACCCAGGTCTCCCGCATTGTAGACAGACGCTTTACCATCTGAGCCACCAGGGAAGTCCTCTTACACTAGTACTATCTGGGAATTTCATAGTTTATTAATGATATGATCATTCTTTAACTCATCCAATTTTCCTACTTTTCCCCTCCACTTCAGATTCATTGCCTATTCTCTGGCAATACTTTTCCCTGAAATTTTTCATAAGTCTATACTTTTGTTCCATTCCAAATCCACTTCCACAATTGAACTTGTTATTATATCTCATTCTGAGTATTGCAGTACACTTCTGTCCATTTTCCCCAAAGTCGCTCCTCTAATATATCCTACTCATAAACATAAATTGCTTTCATAAAGCTACTTTAATGTAGTCATTCCTGTTCAAAAATTTTCAGTGATCCATCTTCTCAGTGTAATTCACTCTTGAATCTGGTGTTCTGGTCCTTTACAACCTGCCCAAACTTTTCTTTCAGTTTTATTTCCCTGCCATATATGTTCTTCCAGAGTTTTCTCCACCCATTACCCTGAGTTTCACATCTCATGCTTTTGCTCATTTTTTTTTTTCTGACTCTAATTGTTTCTATATATCTATAGGTCACCAAAATAATTTTCACTAAAAGAGATAATCCCTCCTTCTTTTCTCCTTTCCTTCCTTCCTTGCCTCCCTCCTTCCTTCCATAAGCAGATAGATTAACAGGTATTATGTTCCAAAGGTCATGCAATTCTGCTGTCATGAAGGCTTTCACAGTCCTGAGATGACCAAAACATCAATTGTTCAGTCACTCAGTTGTGTCCGACTCTTTGTGACCCCATAGACTGCAGCACACCAGGCTTCCTGTCCTTCATCATCTCCCGGAGCATGCTCAAACTCATGTCCATTGAACCAGTGACGCTATCTCTCTTTCTCTCCCTCCCTCCATTCCCCTCTCAGTGATGCCATCTCATCCTCTGCCATCCTCTTCTCCTCCTGCCTTCAATCTTTCCCAGCATCAGGGTCTTTTCCAATGAATCGGCTCTTCGTATCAGGTGGCCAAAGTATTGGAGCTTCAGCTTTAGCATCAGTCCTTCCAGTGAAAATTCAGGACTGATTTCCTTTAAGATGGACTGGTTTGATCTTGAAGTCCGAGGGACTTTCAAGAGTCTTCTCCAACACCACAGTTCAAAAGCATCAATTCTTTGGCACTCAACCTTCTATATGGTCCAACTCTCACATCTATACATGACTACCGGGAAAACCATAGTTTTGACTAGATGGACCTTTGTTGCAAAGTAATTTCTCTGCTTTCTAATATACTGAGTCATTTGTCATAGCTCTTCTCCCGAATGACATGGCCAGATTTGCATTTTAGATAGACCAAGCAGGAAGCTATGATTTGAAGAAGAAAGACCACAGCCAATGACAGTAGGTGGAAAATATTAACATCATCTATGGAGGAGAGAGAATGAAAAGGAGGGAAAAATACTTAGTAGCTAATATTGGTAGTACTTTCTACATTGATGTTGGGGATTAGAAGAGAGTGAGACAATGATGACACTCACATTTCAGTTTGCATAATTGGGTGGATAGTGCTATTAAAAAGTGAGATTTTAAAAAATTATGCATGAGGAGCCAGAGAAGTGAGAAGGAAAGTTTAAAAGATCATTTAAACTGTTTCATATTACTTAATGAGTTAAGTAAGATGCAAGACACATGGCATACTCCCTGAAGCTCAGGAGGCAGCTCTGAACTGAGCTTAGAGTTGAGATTAATCTGAACACAGGTGGTGTATTATGCCTGGATTGTGTCTATAGCAATGAGTGTACCCTGGAAGAAAGCTTAAAGGAATAGATGGAGGAATATGAGGTGAGGAGGTAAATAGGGAAGAAGTAATTGTCAGAAACATACTTTCTGCTTTAATTCAATGTCCCTCTTTTCTTTGAATTCCCAAAGCATTTGACACTTTTGGGGAGGTAAGTGTTTCTATCTCACTTATTCTTTACAATACCCCAATTCTGGTGAGATTAAAGAAATTTATAGGACCGTGTTTACTAGTGGATTGATTTACTCTTGCAAATTGATATGCTCTTGTGCCAAAACCTCTTTTTTCTTTCGATTTTCTTTAAGAGATGTAATTGGTAATCTGTAGCAAGGCTCTCTTGAAAGTCTTTCTTGCTCCTCTTTTCTTACAGACTTCTAAATCCACATCACTTCTGGTGACTAGTTGTGGAATTAAGATTGGGCATGGTTTACCCTGTACGGGTTTTGGGCATCAAACACATAGTCCAAACCAGCTTTATCAGAGAACCCTGTACTAAGGTATTGGGCCCTAACTCAGCTAATTCTAAAGTGATAATGTACCCATTCATCTTTGTCTCTTGTATGTATTGTTTCCTCAGTGCTTCCAAGATGGAAGAAATTGGTGGGCAAAGATAGAATTCAGGCATTCCTATCTTTCCCCTTCTAGTTCATTTTTTTTTTTTTTGCACAGAATACTTTATATCTTACATCTATATATTTATATAAATATATATTTTGATTATTTCTGCCTGTCTCTTACTCTCTCTGTTATACCCTGAAAGTGAAGTGAAAGTGAAAGTTGCTCAGTCATGTCCAGCTCTCTGTGACCCCATGGACTGTACAGTCCATGGAATTCTCCAGGCCAGAATACTGGAGTGGATAGCCATTCTCCAGGGGATCTTTGCAACCCAGGGATCAAACCCAGATCTCCCACATTGCAGGCTGATTCTTTACCAACTGAGCTACCAGGGAAGCCCAGAATACTGGAGTGGGTAGTCTGTCTCTTCTCCAAAGGATATTCCCGACCCAGCGATTCAACAAGGGTCTCCTACATTGCAGATGGGTTCTTTACCAGCTAAGCTACTGGGAAAACCCTAGGCTCTCTGAAATTTCATTTGTATCATGATTAAAGGCATTTTTATTTGTATCATGATTAAAGGCATTTTTATTTTTAACTATATACTAGAGTCTTAGATAGTTTCAAGGATTATACCAATGTGAGTCATTCCAAGTTGACAAACATAAAGTACTGGAAACATGAATTGATAGCATTTTGTATGCTGACTACAATTTTGACTTGAAGTAAGAATCATAGACAAAACCAAGACTTGTAGTAGAATAATATATGTTTTACCTTAGTAATTCAGGGCCTATTTCAATTCTTTATAACTATTTATTTATTTTTGGTTGTACTAGGTCTTCCTTGATGTGTGGGCTTTTCTGTAGTTGTGGTGAGTGGGGGCTACTCGCTAGTTGCAGTGCCTTCTCTTGTAGAGCACAGGTTCTAGAGCACATGGGCTTCAGAAGTTGCAATGTGTGGGCTTAGTTTCCCCTTCAGCATGTGGAATCTTCCTGGAGCAGGGATCGAACCTGTGTCTTCTTCACTGGCAGGCCAATTCTTTACCACTCTGCCATCAGGGATGCCCTCAATGCTATACATCATATTCATGTGATATCTTTCCCTCCAATGGGAAAGGAGTATTATGGCATTAAGGTATTTGAGTACTGCAATGTAAAGAGGGAGAGGGGTCATGATTTTGATATTCTTTGGATGGAAAATAATGAAAAAGCTCAAGTGTGTATGGGGAATATGTAACTTTTCACTTTTAAGACATACTGAGGACCTGCAATGCAGAAATGCCTTTCTACTTTGGCTCCTTATAGCTGTCACCTTTTATGCTTAAGATTCCAATTAGTTTACTCTGTGTACCACGCTTTCTTGGTTTATTGGTGCATGAATGAAACTCTGGTGTCTTTATTATTTTCTTGGAAGGCCTTTCCAATGGTAAGGGAGTTACTTAGAGGTGTTTTGTGTGTGTGTGTGTGTGTGTGTGTGTATGTGCATGTGTGATGAAATTGTGCTCAGACATTCAGTTGCATCTGATTCTTTGTGACCTCAGGACTGTAGCCCACCAGGCTCCTCTATCCATGAGATTCTCCCGGCAAGAATACTGGAGTGGGGTGCCATTTCCTCCTCCAGGAGATCTTCCAGACTCAGGGATCAAACCCTGCATTGGCAGGCAGATTTGCCACCTGGAAAGCCCATGATGAAATTAGCTAACATTTTTGAATGTGTACTTTGATTTCAATTCTTTTGGATATATACCTAGAAGTAGAATTACTGAATCATATGGTGATTAATTTTTTGAGGAATCTCCACACTATTTTCCATGAAAGCTGCCCAGTTTGCACTTCCACCAACAGTGTAATAGGATTTCAATTTCTCCATAGTCCCACAAATACTTGCCTTTTCTTTTTAGCCATCTCGTAGCACTATTCTCAATAGCCAAAATGTGGAAACAGCTTAAATGTCCATTGAGAGATGAATGGATAAAGAAATATGTTTTATACATACACAATGAAATACTATTCAGTCTTAAAAAAGAAAGAAATAGTGCAACATGCATGAATCTTGAGGCTATTTTGTTCGATGATATAGATCAGTCTTAGAAGAAGACAAATGCTGCATGATTCTAATTATAGAAGTCATCTAAAATAGTCAAATTCATAGACTCAAAGAGTGAACAGAATTAAGATGAGTAAGCTCCAGAGGTCTACTTTACAATATTATATCTA
This sequence comes from Aepyceros melampus, assembly GCA_006408695.1. Taxonomy (NCBI): domain Eukaryota; kingdom Metazoa; phylum Chordata; class Mammalia; order Artiodactyla; family Bovidae; genus Aepyceros; species Aepyceros melampus. The sequence goes on from SJXQ01009911.1 coordinate 123,375, forward strand.
TAGTCAACAATCATGCATTGTATACTTAAAACTTATGAAGACAGATCTTCTGTTGTGTTCCTATCACACAAGAAGAGGGCAGTGATTCAAATTTCAGAATGAAGTTTAAATTTATCTTATTAAAATATGCCCTTGACCTCTTATAATTCTGCAAGTGTCCCTGGTTCCTGTTTAGTGCTTGGGAAATGGAACCACTGCAAGTGCTCAGTCCATTTTGTAAGGTGTGATAATAACTTTTGAAATTTAAGAGAGAAGGAGAGCTTTATCAATGAAGTTGAATGAAATGCATTATATTGTATCACAACCATCAGAGTTCTATTTTTCCCGAGTCACTCAGGTATGGCCACAGAGCCATGGCTTGGATATTGCTGTCTTGTTTCCAGCTCAAATGCAGGCAATCATGGAAGGCAAAAAAAATTATTATATTTTTGATGTTAATGATTCTGGTCTGAGTCCCCAATCTGAAAAATAAATCTAGAAATGACCTGGAGTTTTCCATCTTTTTGATAACTGCCTTTAATCAAATCTCATTTTTCCAGATTTCTTGGCAAATGCATATTTTCCCTTGTTGAAACCTAACATTTCACTCTCTCCATATTCTCTGTTCTGAACCACTGTTTACTTTCCTTCTTTCTCAATGTAAGTGAAATAACTGCAAACTTCAGTTTTGGGGAGGGCAGATGGGCTGCTTTGTTTTTCTACCAGGTTCCCCCGGAAGAACTGGAAAACAATATAGACTGGATCTTTCTTTTTTCCCTTTGCTTTAGATTTTTGGTTTGGCAAGTACTTTCAAATCTCTTCTGTTGCTTTGTTCTGAAGACAGGAAAACTGAATACAATTACAGAAATTTTGTTTTATATCTTTAGTAACTTTTCCTTCTATCCATATAAATCTTCTAATTTATAGTAAATACTCAACTTGGTCACACAAACCTGAACATTCGAATTCCATGAGAAAGGCTGGGAGTGTGGGATGTTTCTTCGGAACTAGATTATCGAGATATGTGTTACTTCCCTAGGACCCTTGCCACTCATTCTGCTTTCATTTTTAAATTTATTTGCTCTTTGTTTTGTAGCATTTTGTAGCATTCAAAACACAATTAAAATGAGACCTCAATTTGCCCCTCTACATGGCATTTCAATGAATTAAAATTGTAGCAAACTTGCTATTAAGTCTCATTTTTTCACATTCATCCCATTCAGTAATAATAAGCACATCTTAGTTACAACAACTGTATTAAATGTTTACATTACAAAGCACTGAGAGAGCATTCAAAAGCTGACTCTCTTGATCTGACAGCCACAGAGGGATCCTCTTGAGCAGTTTACTGTGAAGAGAGAATATTTTCTTTGCTAAGAGGAGATGTGATAGAAAGAAAATCAACATTTGTTGATCATTTATTAATGATATGTTGTAGGCAAGAGGCTAGATATTTTTTCCGCAGTCATTTTATAATAACTTCATGAGGTAGGGATTAGTATGCTCATTTTATAAATAGGAGCTTCCCTGGTGGGGAAGCTATTCAATATCCAAGTAACCAAAATGTGCCATAGGAGTTTGGAGAAGGCAATGGCACCCCACTCCAGTACTCTTGCCTGAAAATCCCATGGACAGAGGAGCCTGGTAGGCTGCAGTCCATGGGGTCGCTAAGAGTTGGACACGACTGAGCGACTTGACTTTGACTTTTCACTTTCATGCCTTTCATGCATTGGAGAAGGAAATGGCGACCCACTCCAGTGTTCTTGCCTGGAGAATCCCAGGGACGGGAGAGCCTGGTGGGCTGCCGTGTATGGGGTTGCACAGAGTCAGACACGACTGAAGCGACTTAGCAGCAGCAGCAGCAGCCCTAGGAGTTATTTTAAAGAAGTTCTGTCTAGTCCACTACCAGGGCATTCATTCATGTGCGGATGGAATCAGACAGTTCTTGTGGTTCTACTTGGACCCAGTAGCAATATTTAGACTCTAAAGTATTCACTCTTCCCAGGGAGACTCAAATGTCTTGGTACCGTGCCCACTAAAGACGGTTTTGGAGGATCCTAGCAGGACAGCATGCTCCTGGAGACACTAGCAGAATATTTATGCTCAAAATATAAGCATAAAAGAGGGAATTCTTCTTGGAGATTTATGTTAACAAGTCCCAGAATTCAGAATATACTTTTATGGTTTCCCTCTACCCCCAGACCTGACCTCAAAACTCTGACCATGTAATTCCACAAGAACTTTTTTCTTCTTGGCCTTGATATGGTCTTAGAATATTTCTCAACCCTAACTCAGACATTGCTACTAACTTCCATTCTAGTCTTTCTTATTTTCTTCCTCCTGTTTGCTCTAAGCTTTGTTTGTTCTTTTTTTTCTCACGTCTTAAGGTGAAAGTTCAAGTTGTTGATTTGAGATCTTTCTTCCTTTTCATATAAGCATTTATAGATATAAATTTCCCTTGAAGCACTGTTTTAACTGTATCCAATGAGTTTTGGTATGTCGTGTTTTTATTTTAATTTATCTCAAGTTGTCTAATATCCATTTGATTTCTTCTTTAATCCATGATTTTTTAGGGGTGTGTTGCTTAATTTCTACATATCTCTGTGTTTGGCAAATTTCTTTTTGATACTGACTTCTAATTTCCCTCCTCTGTGGTCGGAAAAGATGTTTTGTGTTATTTCTATGTCTTTAAATGTATTGAGATTTGCTTTAGATCTAGTGCATGGTCATCCTACAGAATGTTCTGTGTATATTTCAGAAGAATGCACGTTTAGCTCTTGTTGAGTGGAGTCTTTTGTTTATGTCTCTGAGGTCTACAGATGTAAATCTTCATAGATTTACATTGTCACTCAAGTCAGATGCGAGGGGAAGGAGGGTTAGGTAAGACGGTAGGGAGTGGGGATTCAAAGCTAGTGGAGCTGAGTATGCAAAGGTCGTAAGGCAGAAAATGATTTGTCACATTCAAGTAGGAAAGCCAGCTGTGAACCGGGGGAGAATGTCAGATAAAACTGGTAAGACTCAGATATAAAAGGCTTACAAACTGGGATAAGTATTTGCATCAGACCTCATTTAAGTCTAATTATCACCCCAAAGCTCCCATCTCCAAATGCTATAATATTGAGGGTTAAGGCTTCAGCATGTGTATTTTGAAGGAACACAATACAGTCCATCCAGTCCATGGCATTCTTCTTAGAAATTCGAAGCATCTCAGAGAGCTTTCCTTGATCAGTAGTCGGTTTTAGAGACCTTCCTTTGTTCCCATGGTACACTGTGCTTCGGTCACCAAGCTGGTCATGCTGAGCTGTAACTGCCAATAGACTCAGTTTCCTGAAGGTGGTACCTGGCCTTATTCATCTCTATATCCCAAAGGCCTAGCACAGAACAGTTGTTCAACAAAAATAATTATTGTCAGTCATTTTTTAGAAAGCCACTTTTATTAGAAATGCTTCTTTCATTTTATAATAGTGGCCAGATGTTTGGGAAAGAATTAGTTAGAATGTTAAAAACATACATCTGTGGTACATAAACGTACTCAGAGGGAAGAATGTATTTTAACTTGATTTAAGCTTCCTGATGACAGAGTTGATTTTGGGAAAATGTGATTCTACACTGTAGATTTCCCCTTACATGGTGAGCATAGAGCTGCTTGTGGCTATGGAGGGGACTTCGTATATGCAAATTCTGACATGTATGACTAATGTAGTTGCCCTCAGTTTTCAGTTAAAAAAAAAGATTCTCACCTGAGTTTTTTTTTTAATGCAAATAGAAGCATAAATAAAGATTTATGTAGAAATTGCAGATGGCTGAAACAGAGCAAACGTGTGAAAAGGTCAGATGAGAACTCAAAATTCATGCTGAAAGTTTGTCTCCATAAAAGCGTTAGTATTTCCATAGCTGTGATTTGTTTTGTGTTTTTATATAAAATTTATTGTTTACTATACTCCAGGCACTTAAGCATCTTACATACCTTATCTCATTTATCCACATAGCAGCCCTGGGAGGTAAGCTAGATTTTAGTTTATGCTCTGAGTCTGATATTAGCACTCTTGGACTCTAATCAGGATGTGGGGGTAGATCCTTAGATAAATTTGCTAACATGCTAAACCATTGTAGGCTTAGCTTTAAATTATAAATATGACTGTTATCTTAGGTCTATGTTTCCTATAGGCATTTATGCATTTACTGTTCTGGACTGGTAGAATCTTTCTTTAAGGTTAAACGTTGTTTATTAAAAATCTTTCTGTGGACTTACCATTTGATGGTCGCCTTTCTTTTTACTTCCTCTTGTGTTTGTGGTTAACTGAGGAATTGCAACGAATCTGAAGGGTAAGTAATATGACTGACCAAGGTTTCAGGTTCTTTGATGAAATGCCAGGTGCCATGGATCATAACCAAGACAACTGAATTGAGCCCAGTCCAACATCAGAGACCCTTGGAAGGACGGCTTTGTGTTGTGATTATAGGAGGCTAGGGAGCCTTTTGACCTTAGCTGATGAAACGCAGAGGAAGCCAATTGTACCATCACTGGAGTAAACCATGACTTCAGGAGTCCCTTCTTTATTCCCCTGGGGCCTTGAAATGATAATAGGAAAGACCTTGAAGCCTCCTGTCCCCTTCACCTGAATCTTTCTCTGCATTTTATCAAGAATTGTTCTTGTCCTTTGGTGAAAACCTCTCTCACAAAAAGCCTTGCAGAAATGCTCCATAAATCTTATTGTAATAGACTATTCTAAAACACAAACTTTTAACTCCTGGAGTCACTCAACTTTGTAAAATATCATTAAATTTAGAGGAATAAAAGTAGTCTTATGTGTTAGCAATCAGTGGTCTCTACCATATGACTGATTAGTTATCAGATTACATAGAATAGGTTATGCAGGTTCAAATTTAGATACATGTGCTTTACAGGGCGAAGGACAGATTTATACCTGGGGACTTTTTTTTAACACCATGTAACTATCTATGAACTAGTTAATTTAAAGATTGTACTTGGAGATATTATAATAAATTAGGATATTGTATTTTACTCAGTTTACATTTAGTTTCAGGATGTTTGCATTCTATAAAATGTGTTTCAAGACTCCCTAAAAAGACAAAATAGACACTCTTTGAGCAGTTTACAAGATACAGATCTATATCTCCTACAAAGGAAGGGAAACGAGAAAGCTGTAAATAATAAGTTCTGAATAGGAATGACATAAACTGCCTAATCAATGTCTTCCAGAACTGGCAAGTGACACCTCTTTGTTTTTTGCAAATAAAAACCTTCTTACCATCACAATATAAACCATTATCTCTGCAGGCAAGGTATATTTAGAAATGTACAAAATGTACATTTCCTGCCAGCCTCTAGATCGTAGGTGGAGATCTAAAGTCATGCAAATATTACAGTAAATGCAGGCAACCAATTTCTAATTATTCCATATCAGCAGATTTGTGAGGAATATAATTTATTAAAAAAGAACAGTTTATGATCAGCAGACCTTGGTTATGACTGTTTAGGAATTCAGTGCATTTTGATCTAATCACAAAATCAAAATATTCATGAAACACAATGATATCTCCCTAAAGCAGCCGGGCAGCCATTAATTTTGAAATTCGGGTAATTTATTAACACTTATCTGAAGCTGTAAAAGCTTACCTCTGTGTTTGTAATACGGGGAAAAGTGAAAGCAGTTTTAAAACTGATTCCTAATGATTTATAATGGTTTGCTGTAATTTGAGCCAGAAATTCAATTAAAATGTATGTCTAGTTTTGTTTCAAGATCTTTAGTTAAAAATTCTATTAAAATTCTATTTCCTTCTTGCATTAAATGTATCTGTTATCTGCATATACAAGAAATATAAGAAAATTCTATCATTTATTCCCCAGTCTCCATAAATGCTTTAAAAAAGCATTCATTTTTATTTCATAATCCTGCTAAGATAGCATTTGGAATTTATGTATAGTAGAGGAAGAATAACTGTATATTCCTATTTCTCAGTAAGAAAAGAAATCTAACACTGAATACTTTAGCGACAAATCAAGTGATATTTGCCACTTTATCAAACTAGAGGAAAACAAATAAAATGAAACAGACTTTTTTGGCTCCAAATTATTCACCTAATATAGGTTGTCTCTGAGGTGTTTTTTAAAAATATAACTTTCTAGAGAAAAGGGTGGAGCTGGGTAAAATGGGGAGGGAGAGGGAGAGAGACTGTTCAATTTTCCTGAAACAAATGTAAACAGATAAAAAGCTTTGAAAGAGTTGTCCTAAGATATGAGATTCTTTAGGTAATTATTTTTTTCTAAAAAAAAATTTGGTGAGTCACTTGAAGGAGAACCCCATTGGCTCTTGCTTTTTGTTTTCCATTATTTTCTTGAACTGCATGAAATCTGCAATGCTTACTTGATTGCTAACATTTAATGGTTCGTGTGTCAATGATTTTTGGAGCAAAAGTCTGTGAGCAGAAATAACAATGATGCTATAATTTATTGAGTATTTGGTATGTGTGGATGAATGAATTACATGGATTTCTAAATGGTTCACTCTCCTCAATAGTATTTGTACTATATAAAGATATTATTATTCTTATTTTACTGAAGTGGTGGCAGAGACACAAAGTTTCATAAAACTGATAAGTGGAAGGGCTGAGATTCGAATCTAGGAGGGTTAAGACTGATCTCTTTCTTCATTTGATCATATGGTGATGGGGGTTGGATAGTGGCCCTTCACATCACAAAGCCCAGAGCTGGGACGAAGAGAGCTAACTCCGTCTGTGGACTGTTTCTGAGAAAGGGGAAGGTTTGATTAACAAAACTGATAGGCACTGGGAAGAAGCAGAATGGCACTTTCTCTCTTTGATAATTCCAAAATTGGGGACCTACCTGTATTCCCTCTCTTGGGGAATTGGGGATCTGAGCACAGCGCAGAGCTTGAGAGATGTAGAACTGAGTGTCAAAATGCCAGATCATGAACAAGGTAAATAATAGAAAACTCGGTCATCAAGTCAAATGAGTTGAGAGAAACAGAGAAAGAAAGAAAACAAAAAGCGAGAACAGGCAAGTAAACCAAGTGATGATGCCATTCGAGCTTGTGACAGAGGGAAGCTTAGGAATGAGATTGTAAAAAACCAAAGGAGGAAAGATAGACCTGGAGCAATTCCCAAGTGGAGGAGGCTTTTAAAATGCTGTTCTGATGGTCCCTTGTGGGGATGAACTGAAATCATATAAAGGGATCAGCACCAGTTAACTGTGCACTTTTTTTTTTTTTTTTTGACTACTCCCTTAGAATCACACTGAGATTTCCCTGCTGAAGTTACTAAAGGCCAATAAGTTTCTATTTTGTATTTCAAGGGGGACCAGGGTCTGACAGCTTTTCCCTACCTATACTAGGATTCCTGATAAGGGGTCCTCAGAGCAGGACTGGATTTTATTGGACTAGACTTGCTGATAAATGATAGAAGTCAAGGTGGATGTCACAACTGCTGTGAAACCGCGGTGTTGATAGAAACAGATTTAGGGATGAGGTGGGTGGGACACTTGTATCACAGATGGGTACCATATTGACGGGGGGATTTTTCTAGGCACCAGTGCGTGCATGCTAAGTCACATCATGTCCAACTCTGTGATTCTATGGATTAGAGCCTGCCAGGCTCCTCTGTCCATGGGATTCTCCAGGTGAGAATACTGGAGTGGGTTGCCATGCCCTCAGGGGATCTTCCCAACTCTGGGATCCAACCTGCGTCTGTTTCCTGCTTTGGCAGGGTTCTTTTCCACTAGCACCACCTGGAAGGCCCCTAGGCACTAATATGCTTCACGTATGCATCGGAAAACAATGGCTAAGTAGACATGAATCTGAAAGGCCTTAGACAATGCTACTAAAGCAGAGTCAAAAACTGAGGAAGCAGGTGGGTTAGAGGTAAGAAAAAGGGGAGATGAGGATTCAAAATGTACCAAAGCTACTAGGATGCTCTCATGGTTGAGGAAGAAGCCGTCAGAGATGCAATGTGTAATGTGATAATATTTGGGAATATTCTGGGTCAGTATTCTTTGGGATTGTCTAGGTCTGTGCTTGACACCTGAACCATTTCCTCTTATGGATGTGCTCACCAACAGTCTCTACACCTTGTTAACAGGTTTGCATAGGCCAGGTTGGCCGCCAAGATGGTATCATAGCGTAACCACAGTGTCTAGATTCAAGTCTTCCTGGCATATTTATATAGTTGAGTACTTTCCTATTAACAGAATAGGCCCTTTGACATCCCATATTTTCCACGACCAGTCTTGGAAAGCTATGAAGTTTGAGGACGATGGGTCCAAGTGCTGGATTAATTGTCCGGGTATATTCTTGGTGAAGGGACGTTTTGGACTCTGTTAGAAAAAAAGCTTCTGTCAGACAACATCTTTGCCCTATGTTGGACAAGAACAAGTGATAGGGATTTCTACAAGAGGCAGTCATTTCTCTTAACAAAATTCTGATATCACATGGATGGCATGTGTTTTTTGGGAGGTGGTCAAGTCCTGAACCTCTAGCCATGTTCAAATTGGATGCAGTTACTCTGAGTTGATGTGGGGCTACAGCTCCCTCTACAGGCTGTCTGATGTGACTGAGCCAAGGATGCATAATAAGCAGAAATGGACTAAGTGGTGATGGGGAGCAAGATGACAGCTGCGGAAGAATTATAAACAAAAGCAAGGTGTAAGACCGTGTGCATGCTATGTAGAGGAGCCTGAGACCAGGGTTCCATGCCCTTCTCTCCTCTACTACCTGGGAATTGAATGAAAATCTTTACACAAGAAGAATATGACTTTTCAGAGCACTTAGCCTTTTTGATTGCAATGAATTGTCTCTGTTAACTAAATTTCTTCCTATAACCTTATAATAAGGATGCTTTTCCTGCAAAGCAGATGGCATATGAAAGGAATATCTCTATTTGTAGAAGAGTGTGGCTGACAAAAGAGTTAAATGGCAAGGGTTATGTTCCCAAGGATTACACGGACAAGACAAAATCAAAAATCCTTGAAATATAGTTACTGATGCTTCAGTTCAGTTCAGTTGCTCAGTCGTGTCCGACTCTTTGAGACCTCATGAACTGCAGCATGCCAGGCCTCCCTGTCCATCACCAACTCCCAGAGTTCACTCAGACTCACGTCCATTGAGTCTGTGATGCCATCTAACCATCTCATCCTCTGTTGTCCCCTTCTCCTCCTGCCCCCAGTCCCTCCCAGCATCAGGGTCTTTTCCCGTGAGTCAACTCTTCACATGAGGTAGCCAAAGTACTGGAGCTTCAGCTTCAGCATCATTCCTTCCAAAGAAATCCCAGGGTTGATCTCCTTCAGGATGGACTGGTTGGATCTCCTTGCAGTCCAAGGGATTCTCAGGAGTCTTCTGCAACACCACACTTCAAAAGCATCAATTCTTCAGCACTCAGCCTTCTTCACAGTCCAACTCTCACATCCATCATGACTACTGGAAAAGCCATAGCCTTGACTAGACGGACCTTAGTCAGCAAAGTAATGTCTCTGCTTTTGAATATGCTATCTAGGTTGGTCATAACTTTTCTTCCAAGGAGTAAGCGTCTTTTAACTTCATGGCTGCAATCACCATCTGCAGTGATTTTGGAGCCCAAAAAAATAAAGTCTGACACTGTTTCCACAGTTTCCCCATCTATTTCCCATGAAGTGATCAGACTAGATGCCATGATCTTAGTTTTCTGAATGTTGAGGTTTAAGCCAACTTTTTCACTCTCCTCTTTGACTTTCATCAAGAGGCTTTTTCGTTCCTCTTCACTTTCTGCCATAAGGGTGGTGTCATCTGCATATCTGAGGTTATTGATATTTCCCCCAGCAATCTTGATTCACTGATTCTTAGTGAATGTTAAATAATGTTGCCTTGAAGAATTGGGATAGGACGTGAGATACTTTGAGTCCATTTACAAAAATCTAATAGACATTAGCATCCTGGGGTTATTAAAAATGACATTAAAACACTACATTCAGGACTAATTGTCATAGCATATAAATGAAAATGTATTATCTTGGCAGATATTCACTTATTTGTTTATGTTTTAACTTCATCAATTAACCTCAAAGCAACCCCATTATTCCTTCACCACCAACTTTCTTAAAAGATGTTTATGTCTGATGATTTTACTTTGTCCTCATTGGCTCTGCACCCAGCTCTAGTATGGTTTATGCTCCTCCTATTCTAATGACGCCACTTTTTAAAAGTTCTCCAATAAGCTCATAATTGCCAATCTTTATGGCTATTACTTTTAACCATCATCTTTCTCAATTTCTTTAATGCTTTTCTTCCTATCAATTAATCACATGGCTTATCAGTCTCCTTTCTTTCCAGTATTTATTGAACTCTCCTGCTTTCCTTGAGCCTTCTTCTTCCTTCCTTCACAGTCTATTCTGTGCTTTCCTAGGATTCTGTTCTAGGAATTCATCTGCAGAACCAAAACTCAGACCTCCAGTCCATGGGTCAGGCTTTTTTCTAGACCATCCTATCCCAGACAAATGGAAGGGCGGGTGGTACCCATTTTATATCATACTAACTTTTGTTATTTTCTTAGCTCTGTTTCTGGGTTACCTATTCTTTTCCGTTACTTTGTCTATGTCTTCAGTCATTGTGGCTTTATAATACACAGAGCTCTGGGAAAGTTAGCATTTCCCTTTCTTCATCAAGCTTCTTTTTCAAAATGTCTTTAGCTATATATCACTATTTATTACTTTGACAAATATTGGTGTAGCTTATAGTGCTTTATGTATTTCTCACGTTTGATGTTGCCCCAAAGAGAAACCTTCACTGAAGCCATAAGCAAAGCTTTTGACAACATGTAAGGGAAGGTTGCTCAGTCGTGTCCGACTCTTTGCAACCCCTGGACCATAGCCTGCCAGGATCCTCTGTCCATGGAATTCTCCAGGCCAGAATAATGGAGTGGGTAGCCGTCCCCTTCTCCAGGGGCATTTCCCAACCCGGGGATCGAACCCAGGTCTTTTGCATTGCAGGAGGATGCTTTACAATCTAAGCCACCAGGGAAGCCTGACAACATATAAGGGTTTTGTGGGGGGTGGGGCGGGGGGTGTGCGGGGAAGGAAGCCCTGGGTGAAACAGAATGTGCAGATACTAGCTATGCTTCTGTGATACAGTAAAGTGAATTGGTTATATTTACACATATATCCATTCTTTCTTAAATTCTTTGCCCATTTAGGTCATTACAGAGTATTGAGTAGAGTTCTCAGTGCTATATGCGAGGTTCTTATTAGTTATTTGTTTTGTATATAACAGAGTGTATGCATCAATCCCAGTCTTCCAGTTTATTTCTCCTCCCCTTTTCCCCTTGGTAACCATAAATTTGCTTTCTACATTTATGACTCTATTTCTTTTTTGTAAATAAGTTCCTTTGTACCATTTTTTAAAGATTCAATTTCTTTTAATACCGCATTCTCACTTACAAAGTGAGAGGTTTGTTCTACACAATTTTTGGCTTTCTTTCACCTAGGCTTTTTACATACAGAATTCTGATGTTAGAAGCTTAAATAATTCCTTTATATATACATTTATTATTTCATTAATTTTCTGAATACTTGGAAATGATGGTGGGAATGGCGGTAGGAATGGGATGGAAGGAGGCAAGGGGATAAGCATATGTATAAAGTATAACTCTGATCTTCAGGTCATTTACCAGGTATATTTCTTTATCTCTGCCACTAGATTGTAAACTCAGGAATGGTAGAACTTGCACTTTGTTTCTCGGGCCTTACAAGTAATAAATGCGTATACAGATGATTTGTTGAATGGATAAGCACTGACTTCTACAAATTAGAAGAACATTCTGGATAGGGGGCCTTCCAAAGTGACTAAGACATCAACTCCATAGTCTTCTTTCTCCAACTGTCCTTCTCCATGAAAGTCGACTTCTTCCTGTTCTAATCAGACAACTCGGTTTTGTCGTCCAGTTCTAATCAGATAACTCAGTTTTGTCGTCCAGCCTACATTCCTGGGCCTAAGCTCCAGCTACTTAAGATGAGAAGCTGATAAATACCAAACTCTTACCAGTCCCTTAGTACATTCTAATGCATAAGGCAATGGAAATAGGGAAAGGGACTTAATCCCATCTCCATTCAGGATTTTCAGAAATTCCCCCAAATATCTTCCCTTTCCTATTTCCAGTCATCCTTCACTTTCATCTTATCTCTTATTACTCCTGACTTTATCTCTTCTTGTGGTTCTTTGGAGTTGGTTTTCATATTTGATATATCTTATTTAATTCACTGCTTTTAAAAATTGACTCTGAAATTCTGCCAATCTGGCTGTGGGTATCCCAAGTTCATATCCCATTGTTGAATACTATGTCTTGTGTAGACATCTCTGTCCAGCAAAAACCACCCTGAATTTTAATCTTGTCTACTCCACTGGTACTTACCTGGACCACCTCTCTCACCTTGTGAAATACTGAGTGTTTAGAATCACCGGTTAGCCCCAGGATAAACTTCCAAACTAAAGAGAAAGTGCTGCTACTAGAGAGTATGGGAATCCATGGCCTTTCTCTTTTAAAATGTTAAAATTGTGTTTAAATACAGATAATATGGGCTTCCCTGGTAGCACAGATGGTAAAGAATCTGCTTGCAATGCAGGAGACCCAGGTTCGATCCCTGGGTTGGAAAGATCCCCTGGAGAAGGGATTGGCAATCCACTCCAGCATTCTTGCCTATAGAATTCCATGGAAAGACTATGGGGATAGCAAAGAGTTGGACACAACTGAGCAACTAACACACACAACATGGGGTTCTCCAGTGGCTCGGTGGTAAAGAATCCAGCTGCCAATGCAGGAGACGTGGGCTCAATCCCTGGAGAAGGAAATGGCAACCCACTCCAGTATTCTTGCCTGGGAAATCCCGTGGACAGAGGAGCCTGAAGACCTACAGTCTATGAGGTTGCAAAGGTTTGGACATGACTTAGTGACTAAACGACAACAAGCACACATAATATAAAACTGACCATGTTAACCATTTAAAGTGTACAGTCCAGTAGTATTAAGTACATTCATATTTTTGTGCAACTCTCATCACCATACATCATACAAAACTCTTTCCATCTTGTAAGACTGGCACGCTACACCCATTAAATGACAACTCTCTATTCCCTTCTCTTCCCAGTCCCTGGACACCACATCTTTATTTTCTGTCTCTATGAATTTGACTATATTATACATACCTAATATAAATGATATCATATAATCATTGTGTGTGTGTGTGTGTGTGTGTGTGTGACTGGCTTATTTTACTTAGAATAATGTCCTCAAATTTCATCCATACTATAGTATCTGTCAGAATTCCCTTCCTTTCTAAGGTTGAATATTATTCCATTGTATGTGCATATCACATTTTGCTTATTTATTCATTTATCAATGGACTCTTGGGTTACTTCCATGTTTTAACCATTAAGAATAATGCTGCTTCAAACTTGAGTATACAAAGATCTCTTTTGAGACCTTACTTTCAATTCTTTGGGACATATGCCAAATTGCTAGATCAGATGGTATTTTATTTTTAATTTTTTGAGGAGCTGCCCTACTGCTTTCCATAGTAGCTGTGCCATTTTATATTCCCACTAACAGTACACAGGGGTTCCAGTTGCCCTTTATCCTTGCCAACACTTGTTATTTTCTGAGTTTTTGTTTTTGTTTTTAGTAGTATTCATTCTAACAGATGTGAAGTAGTAGCTCCTTGTGAATTTGACTTGCATTTCTCTAATGATTCATGATGTGAAGGATTCTTTTCATATGCTTATTGGTCTTTTGTATATCTTTGGAGAAATGTTTATTCAAGTCCTTTATCCATAAAAGCCTATATTTTAAAAACTTGATCTTTATTTCACTTTTTTCAAGTTTTCCAGGATTTCACTCTCCCTGAATGAACATCCAATTTTTGCATCTTCTATGAAACTCTCTCTGATTCCCCTAGGTAAAATTAGCTACTTTCTTTTCTGTTTTTCATCTGTATCTTATACAGCATCTTAAGACATTTATTCCAGCACTTTATGATCATCCTTTCAACAAATGTGTTCCATCTACACAACCGTGACTTACTAATCCTTATGTATGTATTATTTTTACTATATCTGGCACACAGTAGGTGCTTAGTGAATTTCTATTGAATAATTCATTATACTACTTATCTACCTTTAAGATTAAATGTTTATATTTATAGACGATTGAATATTTCAATCATGACTTCTTAGGAAATTAATCTAATTAATTTAAAGTCTTTTAAGGCCCCCTGCATAATTGTTCTTTACTGCAAAGATGGTTGGTAATTCTCAGCTCTGGTTGTGCATTAAAATTGTCTCAATTCCTGAATTTAACCTCAGAGATGTCAGTCACACTTGCATACTGTGCTTTGTCATAGTTCTTCAGGTAATTCTAATATGTGGCCGGGGCTGAGAACATGAAGAATCGCCAAAACCTGTGACCACAAAGTCTATTGTTCCCCTCCATCTTTCTGGGCCTGAGGCCACTAATGTCACATTATGAGAAACAGGTAACGTATTCATGAAAATTAATTGTAGATTTGCTCACTTTCTAAATGTTCTTGTCTGTTTTGAAATAATCTAACACCACGCCCTCTATTCCTTACACCTCTTTTAATCCATAATATGACCATCTAGTTGGTACTCTGTCACAAGGATGTTCTGATTTTATTTTAGTTTGAGAAATGTGGTTCAGATATCATTAACTGAGCCATTCAGAATCCATGGAATCAGGTAAGAAGCATGATGTCTGTCTAAGTCTGAGCTATTTCCACTTGAAACGTTATCAAAGTTGGCAGGGCAGCGTTGGTAACCTCTTTGCATGGGGAGAGGTGGATTTTATAATTACTTATGAATTTGCTTCTGTTATTGTCTCTTTTTCTAGCCTTGGCATTCTTTTAATGTGCATTTCTGTACAAATTTGAAAAGCAAGAGTTAAGATATAGAACTTACGTGTCTGGCCACAGATGTTCAGACCAATTCAGTGTGTCAAGCTGAGGTCAAATGAATAAGGAATGTCATTACTAAATGGTAACATTTTTCTGAGAGCTTTAAAGAAATTCAAGTCCTTTTTGAATCTACATTTATTTTATCTTTTTTTCAGGGTGATAGGTTGGACTTCTAGTTCTTGTCAGAGATTTGTACATTAAAAAGACTTTAACTATTCTGGAAATCAACTTTCCAAATAGTACTTCAGGCAACTCCAGTAGAAGACATACCATTTTATTTGAGATATAGGCTTCTTTTTTAAATTCAATGAGCTATATGTGTTTATTTGTAAAGCTGATATGACATATGCCTATATATCTTTTTGATATATTAACGAAGGCACTGAGGATTAGGTCATGTTTCCAAATTCCATGCTCTGAATTCTATCTTCTTATAGCCCATTAAATTTAAAATGCTATAATTTTCAGAAGTTTAGGATATATTTATACCAGTTTGAAAGCTAACAAAATAAATTGCACACCTGTGTGTTCATGCTGTGCGTTATGATAATACAATCTGATAAACAGGGGGATTTGGATATAAAATATGTTACGCATATTTCAAGCCATGATGTAGCATTTAGGGTGCAGAATTTGGAAAAATGGATGAAGGACAAGTTATAGGGTAGCATTTTCACGTATGCCATCCCTATCATGTCTGTAAGGAATCACATCACACAATGAAGAAGAGAAAAATGGAATCTATACTACTTAACCTCTAGAATAGAGGTGAGCAGAAATGCAGCTAAGTATATGCTAGGTTGGTATAGCACACACGATTGGTACCTTGTACATATCCTTCAGACTTTTGTATCTTCTTCATTCATGTTGATATCCAGTCATCAGAATCTCCAACTTTTTGTCTAAGGACTTATTCTGCAGCAATGGAAATCCACTCAGCCCACGTGCAGAGCAGGATGGAAGGGCCAGAAAGTTATCTCTTTTTAGGCACATGCTTCATCCAGTGATGGATGGGAGTTGATGAAAAAATACTCTGGCTTCTGTTTCCACAAGTGAGAGAACTCTGATGCACTCATTCTATTCCACTCCCAGACACGACCTGTTGGATTATCTCTAAGGGCCAAGAGGAGCAATTTGCTGGATTTAACACATCAATAAATACACCCTTGATTGTCTTATTGCTTTACTGGCACTCTTTCCATCTGTGTTGCAATCCCACTCTCACATCAACATTTCCTGTAGCTCCCAAATATACCAACATCCTTGTCTTAAGGTCCACTTTTGGGAGAACTCAAACTTCGAATTTTGACAGTGGCAGGTGCTTTTCATTTTTGTTTTAAATCAGAAATTTATGAGAATTGACCTAAAACACATTTGCAAAGTGATATTCTAAGAACTCTGTGGCTTTGAACAACTCCCATCTTCCTGAGCCTCAGTTTTCTTCTTTAGGAAATTAACAGATGGAATAAATGATCTCCATTTGAGATTATATTATTTTCAGGCCTGAATTATGGTTTCTTTCTCCCTCATCCTAGCATTATTTCTGCAATTTACTGCTGAGTGTTTCTTCGCTATGTTGCTAAAGACCACTGTCTTTTAAGGTCCTCTTAGCCAATGAGAGTGAAGCTTCAAAATGTCTTTCTGCTGGATGCATTCTGTGAGTTCTTTGTTCTTACTTGTCATCAGTACAGGCTCTGGGTACCATTCCTCCTACTGCTTCTCCCTCCTATGAGGCTGACAGCTGCAGCCTCAGCTGTAGAGTGTTAAGTTGCCAGACTGCATTCTCCAGGAAATCCTTCACTTTCTTCTCCTTCCCTCCCCGCTTTGTGCTGTCCTGATGTGATCAGACTCTGCCTTTCCGCGAGGCTCCTACTGTTGCTTCTTACAGGAGGTTTGAGCACTTGCTCCTCAATCTGATTTTATTTGTACAATACAATAAAAAGGGATTGGATACCATACTCAATAGATGTGTCCAGCATGACAAGCTGATTCCAGGGATGAAGTTGGTGCCTTTTCAGGGGTTGAAATAACTGTGAGCACCACCAGCACGGCTTGCCTTTTGGAGATGGAAGTAAAGACAAAAAGAAATGTGAAGTACGTGGGGGAAAGCGCACACTTTAAATATTTATTTTTGAAAAATGCAAGTATAATTGTTATTTTCCAAACCTTGGCTAGTCTGGAGAGGGCTGACTTGGGTTTCCTAAGCACCTACAGCTCGGCAGTCTGTCCTCTTGGCAGACGGAAAGCATTTAGATTCTGGGTATGTGTTTTCTTTCACTTGCAGCTATTCTTGGATTTGGAATAGACATGAGAACAGTGCTATGGAGAGGGCTTTGTTTCCCAAGTGGCTCAGTGGTAAAGAATCTGCCTGCCAGTGCAGACAACACAGGAGATGTGGGTTTGATCCCTGGGTTGGGGAGATCCCCTGGAGATGGAAATGACAACCCATTCCAGTATTCTTGACTGAAAAATCCCATGGACAGAGGAGCCTCGTGGACTATAGTCCATGGACTCACAAAGAGTCAGCCATGACCACTGACAAGCACAAAGATGGAGAGGGTCTATGGAGGGCACATGGCTTCACTGTTGCTCACAAGGGGCTTTCTGGAAAAGGGCTGTCACTCATCGTGTCTTTCAATTTATTGGTGCTTTCCAGCCAGAGTCTCAGGACCACAGTAATTCCAATAGGTCTTTCACCATCCAAATGAATGAGAACAGATGTATGACTATATATGGGTTCTAGGTATTTTCACCTTAAGTTTGGTTTCAGTTGGTTGACAGTTGGTTTCATTTCTCCATTGATACTATACTCCCATTTTTATCTTATATAAATCTAAGGTCTTAAAATGGACTCTACAGTGATATATAAGCATGGTGGTCTTAAAATAGTGGATGATAGCAATTGCATATATGGACTTAATAGAAAATATGATGATAAGCAAACTTACTGCAAGTGTGAAATAAGAGGGTGTAAATTAAATTGCACACTAAATCTAGAAAATAACATGTGGTGGTTTAGTTGCTAAGTTGTGTCTGACTTTTGCAACCCTCTGAACTGTAGCCCACCAAGTTCTTTTGTCCAGGGAAGAATACTGGAGTGGGTTGCCATTTCCTTCTCCAGGGGATCTTCCTGACCCAGGGATCGGACCTGTGTCTCCTGCACAAGTAAAGTGGATTTTTTACCATTGAGCCACCAGGGAAGCTCTAGAAAATAACATAACCATTTACAAATCCTTCTGTGAACACAGGCATCCTCCCAACTATCAAAACCAAAAGTTTACTAAGCTATGACAAATGTAAAAGACGTGGCTAGTAATTCACAACAGTTTTTGAGAGCCTAACAACCTATTCTTGGGACTTCCGTGGTGGTCCAGTTGTTAATGCTTCACCTTTCAATGCAAGAGGTGTGGGTTTGATCCCTGGTGGGGGAGCAAAGATCCTACATGACCTGTAGCCAAAAAACCAAAACATAAAACAGAAGCAATATTGTAACAGGTTCAACAAAGACTTAAAAAACATGACTCACATAAAAAAAAAAACTTTGAAAAAATAGCCTATTGTTTAGCTTATTTAGATATAACAGCTTACTCTTTAATGCTGTGTTTACCAAATTTGGGCTTCCCTAGTGGATCAGCTGGTAAACAGTCTGCCTGCAATGCAGGAGACCTGGGTTCGTCCTGAATTGGGACGATTCCCTGGAGAAGGGAAAGGCTACCCACTCCAGGATTCTGGCCTGGAGAATTCCATGGACCGTATAGTCCATGGAGATCACAAAGAGTCAGACACGACTGAGCAACTTTCACTTTACCAAATTTATGACACAATATTAGAAGTTGAAGGCAAAAGAAGAATCAAGCTCCTCCTATCTTCTCCAAAAGAAACAGTTACCTGATTCCTAATACATTTCTTGAAAAGGGTGAAATATTTTTGGCTATTTGATAGTGGAGAACACGATGCAGTCAGAATTTTGGTATTTGGCACAGAATCTGGCCTAAGTGACTTGGGGAACTATAAAGACTGGGCCTGTGATAGACGGAATATTTAAACGTGGTCCAGGTGTGTGCTACTAGTTCTATATGTTATTCACATCGACAAGAAATAGCAGCACCCCTCCTCTGTTTGTTTTACCTCCAGGGAAATATGAAGAGACTTTCAAGCAGATTTTTCAATATTGTAAAGAACATAACGTCCAACGTTCAATCCCGGATCCTTCATGATCGACTTTGAGAAAGGGAGAATCATTGTTTCTCCTTAAATAGACTTGAATACAAATATAATCCTGAATGACACATTTGAAATGAATTCAAATATTTTTTGTGTTTTCTTCATTATGAAGAAAGAAGAAAAGTGTCAGTTTCTCAGTTGTATATGAATATTTGTGACCGTAGCCTGCCAGGCTCCTCTATCCATGGAATTCTCCAGGCAAGAATACTGGAGTAGGTCGCCACGCCCTCCTCCAGGGGACCACCCTGACCCAGGGATCGAACTTGGGACTCCTGCATTGCAGGTGGATTATTTATTCTTTGAGCCACTAGGGAAGCCCTATGAATAACAATTTTCTTTTTCATGATAAAATCTTAAAAAAATTGTTATTAGTTTTTCATGATTTATTATGTCCTTTGTAATGTCCCTGTTTATTTTATTTTTAGTAAAATACTGGTATTTTATTTTAAAAATGAATATGTAAATTTGAATTAACATTTTTATTACTTCATAAGCGTGAACTTGAATACATAGAATTCTGGTTAAAATTTTGTTCCCATAGAACATTTTAAGGATTTATTTTCTTCTTTTTTTTTGTTATAGTGGAGTGTAGTCGATTAACAATGTTGTGTTAATTTTAGGGGAACAGCAAAGTGATTATTTTAGTTATTTTTATCTTTCACAGTACAATTGTCTTATGGCCAGTTGTGTGGCAAAACTGTTTGCAGCTAAATTGCTTGAAGCAAAATGTTTATGGTGAAACTACTGGACTCAATATATGTGAATTTGATTAGAGTCATGACTAGGCACTAAAGCACTGAAACAGGATTCTGGAATATAGAACCTCATGGACAAACTAGATTTCCAGAAGTTGATTAAAGAGAGGGTCCCAATGCCCACCCCAGGAGTTAACTGAGATGACAGCGATGTTCAAATCCAACAAAACTTCCAGTGTTGGCTGGTGAGCATACTCATATCTGCTTGAATCTGTGATGATTATTATTTTGAACTGTAGATGTTTCACAGGTTTGTGGGTCATTGTCTTTCTTTTTTTTTTTTAAAGTTTGTTTTGTCTTGGAGTAAAGCCTGTTATCAATGTTGTGTTAGTTTCAGGTGAACAGCAAAGGACCTCAGCCATACATAATACATTTATCCATTCTCCCCTAAACTCCCCTCCCATCCAGCCTCCACATAACATTGAGCAGAGAGTTCCATGTGCTATATACTAGGTCATTGTTGGTTATCCATTTTAAATATAGCAGTGGATACATGTTGATCCCAAAGTGAAAGTAAAAGTCACTCAGTCGTGTCCAACTCTTTGAGATCCCATGGACTTACACAGTCCATGGAATTCTCCAGGCCAGAATACTGGAGTGTGTAGCCTTTCCCTTCTCCAGGGGATCTTCCCAACCCAAGGACTGAACTCAGGTCTCCTGCATTGCAGGCAGATTCTTCACCAGCTGAGCCACAAGGGAAGGCCAAGAATACTGAAGTGGGTAGCCTATCCCTTCTCCAGGGATCTTCCTGACCCAGGAAGTGAACCAGGGTCTCGTGCAGTGCAGGTGGATTCTTTACCAACTGAGTGAGTGACTGAAGTCACTCAGTCATATCCAACTCTTTGCGACCCCATGTACTGTAACCTACCGGGTTCCTCCCTCCATGGGATTCTCCAGGCAAGAGTACTAGAGTGGGTTGCCATTTCCTTCTCCAGGGGAATCTTCCCAACCCAGGGATCGAACCCGGGTCTCCCACATTCCAGGCGTTAACCTCTGAGCCACCAGCGAAGCAGGGAACTCCCTAACTATGCCCTCCCCCATCCTTCTCTCCACCCTCATCCTGTGGCAACTGTAAACTCATTCCTGAAGTCTGTGAGTCTCTTTCTGTTTTTTAAGTAAGTTCATTTATATTGTTTCCTTTTGGATTCCATATGTAAGGGATATCATTCAATATTTATCCTCCTCTGTCAAACTCTCCAGTCTTTCAAGTTCAAATTAGAGTGGGTAAAGAAGGAATGATTCAGAACACTCACAAAAGATCCAGACCCTTTTTTTCTTTTTCTTTTCTTTTTGCTGTTTTGCCTAGATTGGAGCAAAGCAAAGGGCAGGGTGTGGCAAGGAGTGTTTATATCCAGCCAATTTGCTGATAGTTCTCTGCAAATAATTGTGGCTAGATTTTGAGGCAGCTCCTGAAGGAAGTAACTTCAAAATGGTATTTTTCCTGTGTCTTGTGTTTTGATAGTGTTCCCCCCCACCACCAGATTTGAAGCCCTTTGTGGTCAATCGCTTCCTTTTTCTTACTGGTGATATCTCTACACAACCTTAGTGTGTCAGGGACAATTACTTCCATCGAATATGCTTCCCATGTTCCCGGGCCCCAGGATGTTAAGTGGGCCATCTGGATAGTTCTTGCCAATGAAATGGTGCTTGTTAGTGCTCAGCTGAGGCAACAACAAACCCGTGAAAGATTCTGCAGTGTCTCTGTCTTCTGTTTGGGAGGATAACAATGTTCCAGATGGTGGTGCCTCTGTCAGTCAGTGTCATGAGTAACTAGGTGAAGGAAAACCCATACTGAGTGTGATACGTATGTGAGAAATATAATGTTGTTGTATTCAGTCACTGAGATTTCAGGGTTATGTGACCACAGTATAATCAGTTCATCTTGATTAATATAGAAATTGGTACCTGAAATAGAGTGGTGCAGAACAAAAACACATCACTTTGGTTTCGTGACCAGGTCACTGCTGCTGCTGCTGCTACATCGCTTCAGTCGTGTCCGACTCTGTGCGACCTCGTAGGCCGCAGCCCACTAGGCTCCTCTGTCTCTGGGATTCTCCAGGCAAGAACACTGGAGTGGGCTGCCATTTCCTTCTCCAATGCATGAAAGTGAAAAGGGAAAGTGAAGTCGCTCAGTCATGTGCGACTCTTAGCAACCCCATGGACTGCAGCCCACCAGGCTCCTCCGTCCGTGGGATTTTCCAGGCAAGAGTACTGGAGTGGGGTGCCATTACCAGGTCACAGGTAGTGACTAAACTGATATCGAAAACTAGAAAGGTGGTACCTGTTGAATGCTGGCTTCCCCAAAATTACCTCTTGATAAGACAAAGCTGAGCTTGCTGTTTATCACAGTAATGAAGAACATCACACTGATGGAGCCCTTTGGGAGGGTCATAAACCCACAGTGTGGGGTTGGTGGACAGGGATGTAAATTAGAGTGATGGGATGGTAGATGATTCCTTTGCTAGAGCAAGTGTTTCAATAAACAGCCTTCACTAATTTTATTTCTAATTAAAACTTGTTTTTGACATAGTAGAATTTGAATTCGAAGGTGTTATTTAAGGTCCTGTGCATTAAAAGACATTTTAAAAGTATAGTTTTTAGAATCTAGTGACTCCAGATTCTTAACAGATACATTAATAGCTATCCGTCCATCAGCTTTCTACATGAAATGTCATCTTCCTCAAGTCTACATCTGGTGAGATCAATTAGTAACTAGAAAATGATCTCTTTATTTTATTAGTTGCCAAAACCACAGGAGACAACTGTAGGCTTTTCTTTAATTGTATTTTAGCCCTGTAACCCAACAGAAGTGCAGGGTGAACCTTTGTTCATAGTGTTTCCTTTTCCTAGCTTCTCATCCCCACCCAGAAAATCTCTTCAAGGTAAAGATTTACTGATTTAATGATATTCTTCTTGCATCCTCCACAGATTCTCTTAATCAGAGTTAATCCAACCCAATTCTAAGCTCTCAGAGCAGTTCATTTATTAATCTATTATAGCATTTACCATGGGCTGACTTTGTGTTAATGGTTGTCTGTGTCTGTATCTCCCTTATGTCTTCTTTAGTCCCCATGCCTGGGCTAAAGCTTCCTAAATTTCAGATGATGTGGGCCATCAGTTGGAAAAATCAAGTGTTGATTCTTTTGCAAAATATCGAAAGGATATATTTTTCTTGTGCACTTGTTCTATGTGTATTAGGATGAGATAGGTTGTAGTGCTGTAACAACAATCTCCCCAAATTTCCTTTACTTGATGGACACAAGTTTATGTCTCACTTTTACTACATGTAAAAAATGAGTCAGTATGAATTTCTGCATGATCAGTGACTCAGGGACACAAGATGACAGAGAACTTGACATCTGAAATATTCTCGATAGCTCAAACAGAGGAAGAAAGATTCTGGAGAAATCATACCTGAGTTTTGTACTGCTCCAGTCCAAGCAGCTCATGGATGGATAGCTGTTAAGATGTTGAAGAGCCACTGAATTCTAAAATCTATGTTTTGAATTTGTTATTCAATGAGCAAGGTTTTTTTTCTTTTAAACTAACACTTTCATATTCAAATTCTATTGTGCAAAACCCAACACTAAGCAAGAAACCAAATTAGCAAATGCCAATTATTCAAATGCTTGCAAAAGAAGCCTTTCCCATCACCTTTGCTTCTGCAGGGGTTCAAAGGGGGTTTGAAAGGAGAGTGAAATAAATAAAGTTAAAAGGGGACAGTCTATTAAGTTAAGACTTTCAGGAGTGTGGAGAAGTTTATGATTGGCCTTTAGGTATATTTGGTTGTCCTTGTTTGATTGCACTGAACAGTATAACAGTTTTGGGAGTTTTCCAGAGAGGAAAAGGCTGTTCAGTCTGTGGCTGGCCATTTCCTAGAATTAGTGGGGGTCGATAGAATGTTCTTTATGGTTAAACTGATAAAATATTTGAGTCATGGTCCCTAGGTTGGGTGGTAGTGACAGATAGTTTCTCAACTGAATTATTAATCTTAGTGAGTTCTGGAAGCAGCACTGAATTGTTGTATTCTCATCTGGTGTGATGAATTACGAGGGCTTGGGCCAGTCAACAAATTTCTCTTGACTGCATTTTCGTCCTCCAATGAAGACAGTGAATTAGGTGATGTCTAAATTCTCTTTAGCTGCTTACAAATCTAGGATTCCATGATGACGTTGGCCACAAACTGATTTAATTACTTCATGTTTATCAGTTGCTGATTGAGATGAATAGCAATTTGTCTCTTAGGATGTATGCAGAGAGAAATCATGTTACATCAAGAGCCTTACCAATGAATATACCCACTGAGTTATGGAACTCTCCATAATAACCAACCATTCTCTGTTATTTAAAGGTGACAGCATTCTGGGTGGGGGAGGTGGGGGAGTCCTCCTCCCAAGCATATGTGTTTGTGACTCAAGAGACTGGTGGGGGTATGCCCTCCTCCTTGTACCTCTCTGAAGTAAGGGCTCATCTTCGATTGTGGGTACAGCCTTGTCTCCCAGAACCTAAGGCCATTCACGACCTTGCCACTTAGCTGTGCAGTCAGCTGGAAACCTTTATTCAAAGGAGCTGCTTCTGGCTTCGTGGCTGCCAAGTTGATGCAACTTGCCCAGCTGCCCATATCTATGCTACTAAGTTGGAATCTATGCCCTGAAACAACCCGATCCTTCTCTGCATATGGTTTCTCCACTTCAGCTCACTGAAGTCTGCAGCAGAGTTCACTTTGGGGCAGAAAGTATTGTCATGATGTTAGAAATTGTACGGTGGTCCATTTTCAAGTCAAATATAAGTAAAGGATGCTTGATAATAATTTGAGGATGTATTTGTAACGGCCAGTATTTTGTTAAAATGCCTGTCTCTAATTCACAAGGGTAGGCTCTCTTTACACTTCCCTTGGGAAAGGTAGTCATTTTCCAGTTCAAGTAAGACATTTGAACTTGGCAAGTGTGAGTATGCCTAACATTTACTCAGCTCTTACTCTGCGTAAGGCACTGTGCCAAGTTCTCTAGGTGCACAGTAACTCACTGAATAATCAAAATCACTTGAGAGTTTGATACAATTTATAGCCCCATTTTGCAGATGATAAAACGAGGAAGTATAGAGTAACTTGCCTGAAGTCACATGAAATAATGACATACTCTGGGAATGTCATCAGAGACTATTGCTGTAGAGGGGGCTTTCTAGTTTTATTAATTTTTTTTGCTATGGCTATAAATTTCCATTTTGCAAAATATAGGTTTTACACATCTTGCTTTTATTTCATTTTTAAAATATCACAAAGATGCCATGTTACTATAGGGCCTTAGTTCTTCTCAGGGGCTTACCCAGAGTTGTTGGTTGGTCCAGTGGCGTCTGAGTACCTGCCATTGGAAGTTTTAAGTTGCGTTACTCCAGAAAGGAGAAAGAAATATGTTCTTCATTTAAAACGTTGTGGCAGCCATGGTAGATGCCATGTTTCCTGGTGAAAAATGATCACACTCTGAAATCTGCCCTTGCTATCTGGCAAAAGTTGCTGATTTTTTTTTTTTTTTTTATGATTTCAATGTGTAAAAAGAGCTTGCTTATTTCTGTGGATCCTGAAGTGGAGAAAGGCAGCACATCACCTCTCTTTCTCACTCCGATTGTCCATCTGTAAAATGGGGATTATGAGTGACCTTAAAGAGAATGCTTGCTGAGCATTCTGGAATGCACTGGGCAGATGGTAAAGATGACTCACGTTCGCGGATGGCCCTTCTCTAGAGAACAAGCTGGGCAGCGATTCCCCTGAATCTTTGCAGGCATGGGCTTAGATGAACATTTATGAAACGCTCATAATTATGCAGTATATCACTTGGTAGGCACATACATTTGTTTGAAACTTGATGAAGAAGTTGGGTTTTTTTCCCCCTCCTTGTTTTCCTGGCATAATACTCTGAACAGCAGCAACGCAATCTGTTGTTTGTTTAGAAAAGATGGCAGAAGGGTCTATGTTGTGTATGCGTCTGTATGTGTGCATGTGGTGTGGAGGGGGCTACTCATAAGACATAGTCCAGGAAAAAAGGAATTTTGCAACATAAAGTCACCTGAGTTATCATCATTTGAGAAGAGGGTAAAGTTCTAAATGAATTAGGTAAAGCTACGCTCCTGTAGTGGCACATAGCAGAGAAAATCCACCCTTCATCCCTCCTCCCTCCCCAGTGCTGTTCATGCACACGTGCACACAGATGTACACACATATGTGCATACACACACAGCAGAAGGGCATTTTCATCTCATGGTCTTCCCACCGTAGAACTCTTCTGTCCTTGGCTTCGGCAGCCCTATCTTTCTCCCCACCACTCTCACCCCCTCCCACCTTGGAGGCTGGGCTCTGCTAGAGAGCAGAGGAAGCCTCTGAGCTGGTGGAAGAATCACCATAGCAACGTGGCACCGAGTCCTGCCCCCAAAGGTCTAGCCATGCTTGGCTTTTGGTTTCAGCCCAAGTAAAGTAACATGAGGATTTTCCTCACTGCCCAATCAGCTCTGACTTTGAGCTACCTTTCCTTCCCAGGTACGCCCATACCCCTGGCCTCTGCACACTTTGTGAGCTGGATTTTCTATTTTCTCTCCACCAGTCCAGAGATCCTCAAACACTGATTTATTTGTGTGTTTCAGATAAGAAGCCAGCCCTACCCAAAGGTATCCAAAGGTGGTAGTTAGCAGCACCTACTATTGTGATTCAGGGCTCCTGCAAAGAGCTCCCTCTGAGTAAATATGTAACTCAGAAGAGGAAGAGCTGCTTGGAGGGGAAAAGTGGCCATACTGTTATAGTGGGTTAAATGCTGGTCTTTCAGTTAGGAGATTGGGGTTCAAATTTATTTCTTATAAATAGCATAGAGCTGGATACCATCAGTTTTTAAATTATTTTAGCCAATGTGTGCTCAGGAATATGGATGGATCCTAGTAATGTGATGCTGAGAATGAAACATAAGCTCCACTGTATGTGTTGTGCTGGGCTTGGTTGCTCACTTGTGTTCAACTTTTTGCTACCCAATGGACTGTAGCCCACCAGGCTTCTCTGTCCATGGGGATTCCCCAGGCAAGAATACTGCAGTGGGTTGCCATGCCCTCCTGCAGGGGATCTTCCTGACCCAGGGATCGAACCAGGGTCTTCTGCATTGCTGGCGGATTCTTTAAAAACTGAACCACCAGGGAAGCCCATTGTATAATAAAATTCAAAAGCTACTAAAACTAAACAATATTCTTTAAGCAGGCCTATATTGTGATTAAAAAGTGTGTGTGTGTGTGTGTGTGTGTATGTGTATGTAAAAGAATAGTAAACATTTTGGCTACATCAAGTTGTAACAAAGGTTAGGATAAGGGTGGTAGATGTAAGTTATTGTCAAGTTATGACAAGTCTTTGGGTTGGGTGGTGAGTTTATGCACATTCACTATTTTATTTAAATTACTTCATTAATTAAAGTAAGGAGGACTACTTATAGGCCAGTAATGATGGTTATGTCTTGAAGCAATAATTATGGTTTGTGAAATTCCATATATTTGAAGGTCACAAAACAAAATCAAGCACTCCTTAATTGTAGCTGCTGATGTACGTTTTCTTTGCACTCTGAACCTTAGTTACCTTATTTACAAAATCATTGATTTGAGCTAAATTATCTTTCAGGTATGTTTTAGGCTGAATGGCAACATGATTGAGAAAGCAGACTCTAGAATCAGAGAGTCTGAAATGTGAATCTCAGCTGTGTTATCTAGTCTTGCTAACAAACCATTGTAGAATCAGAATGGCCGTATGGGTAGCTTCTGGGGAGGGTGCCTTCCGGCTTGCAGAAATCTGACATTTCATTGTATCCATATATGGTAGAGAGCAGAGAGAGGAAGGAAACATCATTCTGATTCTTCTAAAGGCACTAATCTATTCATGAAGACCCTTCCCTCATTAGCCCACCTAATCTTAACTAGCTTCCAAAGACCCCATCTCCTAATACCACATGGGGGATATGATTTCAACATATGAATTTGGGGAGACCATAAACATTCAGTCCATAACAGTCTGATTATTGAACACATTAATAAAGAAGTACATACATTTTTATTTCACATATTTGGTATTTTGACCACTGTGTTTTAATATACTTCATTTCTCTACTAGTCTTATATTTCTGAGGAGGATTTCATAGGTTTCACCAGAGAACGAAAGTAGTTCATAGCTCAAAAAGGTTATGCAGTTTTTATGGAAAACTCAAAATTATCTACACACATGAACACACACACACAGAGACATAAAATTCTGTTCCATGGATAGCCTGGGTGGCCTGAGAAAGTTTGGGAGGAAAAATCTATGTTTTCCTCCTTCAATTCTCAATAAGCTGCATTTTTGGTGTTTGTCTTTCTTTTTGATTTGTATTTATTTCTTTCAAGATGAACAGCAAAATGATACTTTTGACACATTAAATACATGGAAAAGAAGTGTCTCATTACCTTTTCTGTTAAACTCCACGAAGGAAAGCAATTCTTAAGAAAAGGATTTAAATGTGTTAAAATAGTTCATTCAAGTTCTAAATCATTTTTGAAAACTCTTGAGAAAATTTCATGATCTGCAGGTCTTTGGGTTATTTCCTTCAATCTAAAAAATGAGGGTCAGACAAAGTGCAGTATGACATTACAGCATTTCCTACATCATAGGCTTAAAAATATGGACACATGGTGCTGTGTGCTAAAATCCATCCAGGGACAAATCCATATGATTTTTATTTACACTTTCTTACTCATTCATTGACTTTTATCCAGAGACTTGTAATCTCAATTTGTTCTTATAAAATTATTTACTTCCATAAACGATTTTCGTATAAATGAACATCAGAGTTCTTAGACACCAATTTAAGCCTCATACCCCACAGTCTGGGAGAGATTAACCAAAGGCCTATTTGTATAGGGGATATGAAAATTAATAAACAGAAAACACAATTAAAATAGAGTTGGGAGTCCAGAAGGGGGAGCTCTCATGCTCTATGATAGCAGAGACCAACCGGAAGAAGGAAGACTTCCTTTTCTTGCCTGGCCAGAGCTCAGCCAATAAGAAGCTGTCGAAACTCAGCCAATGAAAAGCCATGGACTCTTCGCTTACCACAGCGCTCTCACTTTCTTTTCCCCTTCTATAAAAAAGTTTTCCTATCCCTAACCTGCGGTACCTGCACATGATTCACTGTGGCTGCGGACCTTGAATTGCAATTCTCTGCTGATCTCAAGTAAATCAATTTTTGCTGGAGAAAAAGCTGGCAGTCTATTTGTTTAAGGTGAAAAAGACCAAGGCATTTTATGAAAATAATCCATCCTAAGAGAAAAGGAAATAGAAACAATACACAAGCTTCATCCCGGGACAGTGTTGTCAGAGAAGTGCCACTTTTTAGCAGAGAAAGAAATGTATTTTTCAGATTGTTCTTTGGCAATCTGGGACTTGAGGGGACCTCAGGAGTGGGAAATATAACCGAGTTGGATAACAATAGAATCTGGGTAAGTTCTTTGAAGCTACTGGGTTGGCCAATAAGTTGGATTGGGTTTTTCCATAAAGTGTAATGAAAACCCAAATGAAATTTTTGGCCAATCCAATACTTTCGGGTCCCTCTGATAGAATCTAACAAGTGGTACAACTTTTGGCTGTCTCAGCATCCATCACTTCCTCACTGTATCATAGCCTTGCTGTATGTGTATTAGTTGCTTAGTCGTATCTGACTCTTTGTGACTCCAAGGACTGTAGCCTGCCAGGCTCCTCTGTCCATGGAATTCTCCAAGCAAGAATACTGAAATGGGTTGCCATTTCCTTCTCCAGGGGATCTTCATGACCCAAAGATTGAACTCGGTTATTGCAGGCAGATTCTTTACCATCTGAGCCACCAAGGAAGCCCTCTGAGGGTAGCAGTAATTTTGCCTCCACCCACTGAATCACTCAGCATTGCTTCATTCTCCTCTGTAATTGATTTGCAGGAAGGCACACAGCAAAAGTGGCTCAGCTGAAGGAAAGCTCAGGACTTAACATTTGATGAGTAGGGGAAGAAAAATCCTGTTTCCTGGAAGTTATGTGTGGATGTAACACCTGGATTTAATGATGCTTTTTGGCCCCATTTGGGAAGCTAGCCTGAAGGTAAGGATGACTGTGAAGAAGGTCAGAGAGACAATTCATTTGTGCAAAACCAGAGGTAGGGCCCTGATCAGAACAGACCTGAAGTGGATCTACTTCTGGATTTTTCTATTACACAAACTACACAGTGGCTTTACCATGCAAACCACTTTGATTTACTTTAAAATTGTGGGATAAAGGTATTCGTTATTTTGGCCAAACTCAACTATGAAGACTATTGTGGCATACTGAGTTATAGAAAAGAAGTAAAAGAGAAAAGACAAAGGAAGAGAGCAATGGTTGTGTGAATTTCTAGCCCTCTGTGAAAGTTTTTTTTTAAACAAGGTAATATATGATTAATGCCTCTATTTTACAGATTGAAACACATCTGTTCGTGAGTCTCATGGTCCCATATGAGTTACTCTATAAATTAAGAATTAAACCTTGTCTTTGATTCAGCTCACACAGGCAGTACCGATTATTGTGGACTTTTAAGTAGTTTTTGAAGTTTTAGAACCTGGAGGCATTTTATGAAATTCTTCCAGATTTGGGACATTTGTATGGCTTACCCATTCCCTCCCCGAAATTCACCCACAAAAAATAATTAGCTGGTTTGGAGGTGATTCTCTTTTATTGTCATTAGGTGAAGATGACAGAGTATAAACTATTGAAAGCACCTTAATCCCCAATTGAAAAATTGTCATTCTGTCTAATGGGATTTCTCTGGCTGACAGGAAGTTTAAAATAATGATGGTAATTGTTTATTAAGCATTCCCTTATATTAGGTATCCTGTTACAGCATTACATGCATTATCTCATTTAATCTTTGCAAAACTTGAGAGCTTGTTTCCATTTTGCTATTTTCAATAATACAGCCTTAGAGATGCAGCAGGAATGTGACCTGGGAGAGTTGGTTAAGAGGTCCATGAGTGTTGATGATCTCAGACTACCTTAGGGCATTACTGCGTTATCATTCCACATGCTATAAACTCCCATCCCACTCAGGATGCAAAGGAGACCCTCTCAAATGGTTTTGTGTCATTGATCAACTTGAAAATTGTTATTTTAGATGCTTCCAATAATTTTTTTCTCAAATCTTCACTATTGGTCCTTCTGAGTTTGAATAGTACATCACAATTTTTGAAAATTTGCTTTCAGTAGAGAAAATAAAATTAATTTTTCCAAATACATTGTTATTTTATATTTGAAAGTAATTTTATTCAATGCTTCATGCTTCATTGGTTGACAACTATATATTAAGGAGTCATAAAGACGAGAGAGGCATTGCATGTCTGAATAACAGTGACGAAGAATCAATTTTTGTAACTGCATATCATCACATTTTTATTTTAAAATCGAAATGCTTTTACAGTTCTGAGATATTTTAGGGAAGATTGATTATTCTAGACCTTTTTGTAAGAATAAACACATATCTCCTATAACATGCCTATAAAATATTTATAAAACTCTAATATATCTTATAATGAAGTTTTTTATTAAACATATTCCTTGAAGGCGAATGTCATTTCTGATTGGAGTTTGTTATAAACTTAAAAATAAATTCCTTCAGAGGAAAATTCACAAATAGAGAAAGTTGAAGTGTTTGAGGGTAAAAGTGGGTACATGCGTGCATGCTGCAGTCGTGTCTGACTCTTTGCTACCCTATGGACTGTAGCCCACCAGACTCCTCTGACCATGGGATTCTCCAGGCAAGAATACTGGAGAGGCTTGCCATGCCCTCCTTCAGGGGATCTTCCCAACCCAGGGATTGAACCTGTGTGTCTCTTACATCTCCTCCATTGGCGGACAGGTTCTTTACTACTAGCACCATCTGGGAAGCTGAAAAGTGGTTAAGCTGTGGCTAGTTCCAGAGCTACATGGCCTCATGTATATCTCTGGATTATAAAATATTTATTGGCTGAAGAAAGTTTTAACCAAAAATTTGCTTTGCCCTTAAGACATTTTCTTAACTTGAGGATATCCTTTCTTCCAAATGTTAGTGTCCCTCTCCATTGTATTTTCTTCTTGAATCAGGTGGACA
This sequence comes from Aepyceros melampus, assembly GCA_006408695.1. Lineage (NCBI taxonomy): Eukaryota > Metazoa > Chordata > Mammalia > Artiodactyla > Bovidae > Aepyceros > Aepyceros melampus. The sequence goes on from SJXQ01009911.1 coordinate 155,435, forward strand.
CATGCATATTTTTATGCTTTCTGATCAATTCCTTAATTTCACACACAAACCCAGCAAAACTCTGTTGCATCTTTTCTTTAAAAAAAAAAAATTATTTACTTATTTACTTTTGGCTACACTAGGTCTTCATTGCTGAGCGCGCTTTCTCTAGTTGCAGTGAGTGGAGACTACTCTCTAGTTTCAGTGCATGAACTTCTCATTACTGTCTGTGCCTTTTCTTGTTGCAGAGCACAGGTTTAGAGCACGGGCTTAGTAGTTGTGGGACATGGGTTTTGTTACCATTCAGCATGTGGAATCTTTCCTGACCAGGGATCAAACCCATGTCCCCTGCATTGGATGGTGGATTCCTAATACTGGACCTCCAGGGAAGTCCTACTGCATCCTTGCTTGGTTTAAAAGTTAAAACCAAGCCTAGGCCATTATTTTCTCTATGTATACAAGGCTGCAGGGCTTCCCAGGTGGTACTAGTGGTAAAGAATCTACCTGCCAATGGAGGAGGAAAAGGATGTGTGTTCGATCCCTGGGTGGGAAAGATCCCCTGGAGGAGGGCATGGCAACCCACTCCATTATTCTTGCCTGGAGAATCTCATGGACAGAGGAGCTTGGCAGGCTACAGTCCATAGGGTCACACAGAGTCAGACATGACTGAAGTGACTTAGCCCACTGTACACACACATACTAGGCTGCAACCCTGAAACTTGCCAGGAGATCTCACCATCTTACTCTTGGTTCACAAAATCCCCAAGTTCAAGGTCTCGGGAAGATGTTAAATTCCCACTAATTGGATAAGATTTTATAAAACTTAAAAGTCTACCTTCAAATTTACTTAGAAAAAGGCACACTTGTATCACCAGGGTTTCTCATTTACATAGCTACATTGCTGAACTGTAAAAAGTTGGCATTTTTTTCTAACAAATGGTATCAAATACAAACACATAATTAACTTATCTCAGCACTCCTCTTGAAGTGAAGCAGCTCCTGCCAATCCACAGTGTTTCCAAGACAGATAAAGGAGATGATGAGGAGTGCTGGCTTGGCTGTCTGCGCTATCTCTGTCTCCATCCATATAGAGATAGGGTTTCTTCTCATCACCTTCAAATCCCCTTTAAGCTCCACTCTTACCCATCTCTAAACTCGATCTTCTGATGACTGATCCAGACACAGCTTCAGAAAGGAGGGATCTGTCTTCACCAAACGCTGAACTTCACTTGTCCCAGTTCTTGTCTAGCTTGCTGCTCGTGCTACAACCTCTGTGCCATAAAAAGTGACAATGTTTGCACTGTAATTCCTAAATCTGTGCTGTTCCAGTGACTTTTTCATGCAAAGATGTGAAAATTACATGGACTGTCAATAATTCTTGAAACAAGCATGCACTCACCCTTCCCCTAATCAAGACAGAAGTGTTGAATAAAGACAGTAATGTCAGAATTAGGGACTTGGCAAGTCAAATTGACCTGAAGGTCTCTGAATCTAAAGATGGTGGGAGAACTGCACCCACGATGAAACCCATGTGCATTCCTACTCTTCCTCTCTCCTCTTTACCACTCGTGTTCAATTCATAACAAACTCCTATCTTACATCTTGATCTTTTATATTGTTCTTGCTTTACAAGTCTTCTAACCTGTATTTTTGCTTCTCTAAGCTACCCTCTTAGGCTTCCCAGGTGATGCTAGTGGTTAAAGAACCTGCCTGACAGTGCAGGAGATGTAAGAGGAGTTCGACCCCTGGGTTGGGAAGATCTCCTGGAGAAGGAAATGGCAACCCACTCCCGTATTTTTGCCTGGAGAATCCCATGGGCAGAGGAGCCTGGAAGACTACAGTCCATAGGTTTGCAAAGAGCTGGACATGACTGAAGCAACTGAGCGTGCACACACACATACACACACACGCAATCTGTACTATATTGTACAGCCAGTGCAAAATGTAAGATGTGAATTTACACTTTCCCCAACAATGGATTCCCATTGATTTTAGGGCTGAATCTCAAATTCTAAGCTGGATAACAAGCTCTAAATGATCTGTGCCTCTTTCCTGTTCTTGTCACCACTCCTCTGCCTAAGACTGGGAGCCATGATTTCTGGACTCTTCCTTCCCTTCTGGGTCCCGAGTTAGAAATTCCTGACCACAGGCCCTGATATGAAATTTGAAAGGCAAGGGGAATTGAAGAAATTATTCTCAAGCAGCTCTGAGGTTCAGAGAGGAGGTTTTGTTACACCCAGGAGCTTCACAGACCCCTCTGGATACTCTCATTCTATGTTGAGACGGATTTATAGGCTTCCCTGAGAATTTGTTCCCTCATTTGCACTCTAGTCCCCCAAACGGAAGCTGTTGATGAACTTTTCTCAGATTTTCCAGTTATCCTTCTAGATTATCCTTCTGGATGTCCACTTGTCCACCAGTTCTCACTTTTCTCATTTTTTTCAACTCTAGTTCCTGCATTGACCCACACCTGCCTACATTGCTTGCTAATTCTCTGTATTCACTTTAAAACTTAAAAAAATTGACCAGTTTCTGTTAATCCCATACTCCTAATCTGTCCCTTTTTCCTTTTCTGTAACTATATTTTAAATCAACTATACTTCCATTGTCAAAGGCTCTTTCTTTGCATCTTTTTGCAAGTGCTTACTTTATTCCCATGCAGACACCTTTTTAACCAAGTTAGCTGTAATATGTCCATCCAGGTCTGAAGAGACATCTCAGTTTCTTGGAAAACTCTTCCCTGAACCCTAGCTTAGATAACAGTTATCCTTCTATATCTATTTGGGTTTCCCTGGTGGCTCAGATGGTAAAGGACCCACCTGCAGTGTGGGAGACCTGGCTTCGATCCCTGGGTAGGGAAGATCCCCTGGAGGAGGGCATGACAACCCTCTCCGGTATTCTTGCCTGGAGAATCGCCATGAACAGAGGAGCTTGTGGGCTGCAGTCCATGGGGTCACAAGGAGTGGGACATGACTGAGCAACTAAGTACAGCACAGTACTACATCTATTTACATGAGGGTTCTCTTAAAGGCTGTCTTCTGCACAGGATAGTTACTCCATGGGAGTAAGGACTAACATGGACCTGTCTGCTTCCATCTGACTTCTTTTTCCCATGTCTTCTGTTCTCAGAAACAATCTTCTCTTTACCTCACTTCAATTTGGGAGATTTCTGTGATAACTTCAGCCACCCATTTTAAAATATACTCATGATAAGAACAACTTTTCGTGCACGATAATTTAAACTTAATTTTTTAAAAAATTGTGCCCTTTACTTAAAAAGACTGGGAGGCATTAGTTCAATAAAATGTACAATAATGAAAAGATCTGAAGTTAACACGGTGGAAATTTATAAAATATCAAGTGGCACCCAGACTGTGACCTCATCTTGCCCTGCCTGGGTCACATGCTTGCCCATTTGCTCAGAGATTCCCCCTCCCTGAGCAGTGTTTCCGTGTGTTACTTTCCCCATTCTAATGATTGCGATGGATAACACTTCACACTTGAATATTACACATCCTGCATTAGAACACCCAGTCTTTTCATACCAAACATTTTTCTCTCCACCGTCTCCAAATACAATTTTAGTGATTAATGTATTCCACAAGATGGTTCTCAGGATAATTTAGGTCAGATATTTTTGCCTAATTACCTGAACTATTGCCGATTTCCATGTCCCTTTGGCTTGAAAGCCAGGCTCTCAGAGAGCACAGAATTATGGAATGAACATGACTATAGTTCCCAGGGTGCCAATAAGAGAGTGAAGCCAATTGCAGAGCACAGATTAAAGTCAGAGAATGCCATCCCCACTTCAAAGCAGGGAGCCCTAAGTAGATGGACTAGATCAAGGTTAATGACGGTCTTGAATAGCTGTACAGCTTCTTTTTCCTTTTCCAGTAAGCTTTCTTTTCTCCATTTTTCCAGTTTCCTTTAAGGTGGATAAAACACAACACTAAATAGCATAGGTTTTCTCTCTCTGTGAAGTCTCTTGGAACATATAGGTCATCGCTCCAGTAATCACACATTTCCAACTGATTGACTTTTCTGCCTGTCTTCTGGTGTTACACCCATCTGAATGGCAGAAACCTAACAATCAATCCACTTTGCTCACAATCAATTTTGATATTGTGTTCACCATGAATTCTTTTGTCTTCATTTTGGTTTTATAACTATTGCATTAAAATATTTATCTTGACTACTGAGTTTCTGGCACCCCCTTAAATTTTATGCCGAGGCAGTCACCACACTCTAGGTCCAGCCCTGCAAGCACAGCAGGCAAGAATGTCCTTAGACGTGGACAGCCTTGAAGCTCATTAAGACTCTGCCATCACAATGAAATCTAATGTGTTTCTTCCCAATTTAGAAACCTGACTATTTTATGATAAAACACCTTAATGGAAATTGTGATGCTATTTGTTTTTTTCCAGCTTGATGTGTTTATTTAAACAGAAATCTTTAGAATAGTTTACGGAGAACTGTTCCTACTTCTCGAGTGGATTGCAGTCTTCGGAAAAACATGGCAGCAAAGGGAATTGAGTTCATCTTTCTGCTCATTTGCACTCAGGCAATCTATGGATCTCACCATATATGCTTGATAGTGCAAAACAGATAAGCATGGGCTGCTTAGATTGCATCAAGGGAAGCCTTTTATTTTGGGGGGTCATTTCTATCTTTTCAGAAAATGGCCTTTTGGTGGCTCTGACACCACTGCATCCAGCCTGTGGTGCTGCCACACTGAAGTCAACAACTCTGCATTTCAAAGAGAATTCGTTGCAGTCATGTCCAGACATGAAATGTACCAAAGATTTAAACTTTGAGTGTGGACGATGTTAGGGCATATTTAAAGGCCAGAGACTTTCACCAGAGAGACAAACGACCAGAGAAAATATCATTTTATTCTCCCACAAAACATTCAAATCAGTTGGTCAAGAATGGTTTATGGTGTTTGGGGAGATTGGAAAAAGGTGGTCAAAAGGTACAATTTCCAGTTATAAGGTAAATAAGTACTAGGGATGTAATCTACAGCATGGTTAATATAATTACCACTGCTGTATGTTACATGTGAAAGTTAAGAGAGTAAATCCTATGAGTTCTCATAACAAGGAAGACCATAAACCACATTTTTATATGATGTGGTGTTGAGATTGATTTAATTTTGTATCTATATGGTTTGAGTGAGCTCCGGGAGTTGGTGATGGACTGGGAAGCTGGTGTACTGCAGTCCATGGGGTCGCAAAGAGTCGAACACGACTGAGCAACTGAACTGACTGAACTGAACTGATGACATGGTGGGTGTTCATCAAATTGTGGTAATCATTTCACGGTGCATGTAAGTCAAATCATTATGCAGCACACCTTAGGCTGACACAGTGCTGCATGTAAACTACATCTGAATAAAATTGGAAGAAAAAAGATTAATGGCTAATGAGAAAATAACTTTTAGTGTGGAGGGGAGAAAATCCTGCTAAATTCCGCATTGCCACGACATGAAAGCCAAGGGCAGTTCTGAGACCAAGAGACCACTTTTATTGAAATGGAAAACTGTAACTTTAATGAAAGAATAAGGGAAATGCCAACAGAAACAAAAGACCCAGAATTCAGAGGACAACACACAGGACTCTATATACTAAGCCACACAAATGGAAACAACCAAAATAAATGCCAATGCACAAGAACAATAAATGTAACTCATCAGAGGTTAATGCTTTTTATGTTTTCTTCGTATGGCCACTTGTTCTGTGGTTAGATAAAAAAGGATTGGGAACCAGACAGGGCATGAGGCTGCTAATCCATATTGAGCCACTGACTTTGTGTGACCTCTCTGGAGTTCGTTGGCCTCACTCAATCAACCCTCCCCCTCCCCCACCCAACACAAACACACATATGCACAACACACGCAGCTTTTAGTGGGCCAGTAAAAAGGGGAGGAATTAGTAAGGCTTCTGTGAAATCTGGCATCCTTTTGGGAGATCAATTCTCGCCTCTGGTAATTGCAGAGAAAGAGACTAAGAGGGGTGCTCAGATCTGCAGGGGAGTCAGCTCTCTTGGTTTCTGACAGGACAGCTCTCACAGAGCAGAGTGTTTGCTGTGTGCATATCCCTGGCACGGGTTTGGAGGATTAACTAGCCTGCTGACAGGAGAACAAACAGTTTAATCCCGCTGGAGCACCTGCCATGGGCTGGGCTGGGCTCAGTACAGCATGGACCCAGACTCCCAGCCCTCTGCTCTGTTCTTGGGCAGCGCACTTTGGACTCTCTTGGCTTTCTAAATTTGGGGTAAGGGACATTTCCCAGGATCCACCAGTCATTACAGAAGAGCTTGGCTACTTTGCTCAGGTAGAAACCTTGAGTTTTATAAGCTCTGAAATATGTTTTATAGCATCACAAAGACACTGGTGCTTTGGATCAGTGAGCCCAGCTCTGTCAAAGGGATTGTAGTCCTACAGTTTTGGCTGGTTCCCCTCTTTCTGCCTGGTAGGTCTCCCTCCAATGCCCCTAAGAGTAGGTCAGGAGCCCATCTGATCCTTAACTGTTCCCAGAATGCCCTGTGCTTGTTGGCATTCGGCACTTTAGTACCTTCCATGATTTACAATAAGCTCTTCATGGAGCCCATGCCCACCTTTCTTCATCCCAGTTGCTGTCTCCCTTTCTCCCCTCCAGTGTCTACTAAAGTGAAGCTTAACTGGTTTCTCGTCTATCATCTCATATTCTCTACATTCAGGAAGGCTCTCTTGTGCGGTTCATCAGAGGCCCCTGGGTCAGAGGGAACTATCGAGCCCCTTCTTCATCGCTTCTCATGCCGGCCCCTGGATCTGTGCCCTTTGCTATATCCCCTTTTGCATTACCCCACATGAAAGGCAGAATGTTGCTCCCTCTCTCTTGGTCCCTTGATTTACGTGTTGGATGTATGAATTGTTTTGGCTGATGGCACACGGACAGAAGTGGTACTGTGCCAATTCCAAGCCTTGTATGTTTCCACCGGCCCGTTTGTGCTTCTGTCATTACCACGAGGTGGAGTTGTCTCTTACGTCAGGCTCTGGAACAAGCAGAAGTGGGGGAAAGCGGCTGAAGGGCAGAGCTTCTGCAAGAAGACTATAGCCACCAGACAGCCTGAAACGCAGCTGACCCTGGTGACTGCAGACACCTGAGAAGTGCTTCCGCTGCTTTCTACTGTTCACTTGGTGGACTCTTCCTTGTCTGTTAGGACTCAGCTAAGGCACCTTCATTAAGGAAGTGTGCTAACTGACACGCTAAGACTTTGGTCTTTCTTCCCACATGCTAAGTCGTTTCAGTCGTATTTGAAATGAATTCAAATATTTTTTTGTATTTTCTTCATCATGAAGAAAGAAGGTAAGTGTTAGTTTCTCATTCGTATCTGACTCTTGGGATGCTATGGACTGTTGCCCACCAGGCTCTTCTGTCCATGGGATTTTCCAGGCAAGAATACTGGAGTAGGTTGCCATGCCCTCCTCCAGGGGATCTTCCTGACCAGGGATTGAACTCAAGTCTCTTGCATCTCCTGCATTGACAGGCAGGTTCTTTACCACTAGTGCGACCTGGAAAGGCTTTCTTTCCATATGCTTCTGTAACTGGGGGGTAAGATTTAGAATCTCTGGCTTAGGGCTTCCTTTCTCCTTAAGTCTGGGATGCCACTGTTTCCTTAACCCTTTCTTCAACTATCCTCACACCTCACACCTGACCAACAGTCAAGCCCTTCTCTGACTCTTCAAGGCCATGAACTCACTGCAGTCATATGCTGTCTGGCTTCTCTGCTCACCCCCTTTCTACAGCACTCTTCATGTAGTAACCAGAGTCACTGTTCTAAAACCGAGCCCCGTTAGTCATGCTTCCACCTCCTTCTCATCACATCTCCAATCCATCTCATCTTGTACTCTATGCTCAGATATGCTCTCCCTTTCATTCATTCAACAAAGTGCTTGCTAGGTCCTGACTTTGCAGGAAGGCACAAATTATAATCTCTTTCATGAAGACTTTCCATCTTTTTACCTCCCTACCCACTTCACCCCCAACAAAACTCCCATTCTAATCTTTCTTATTTATCCTCAAGTTAGTCTCAGATTCATTACTGTTTGCTCTGCGAACCCTTCTGAGTTAGGTATCGCTGCTATGTGCTCCTTGGGTATTCTATTCATTCCCTGTTTTTTTAAATGCATGTGTGTTGGATATTTACTAACGCTCTTTAAAGTGCTGATTTGTTGCATTTTTGTTGACTGGCTTCTTGTTCTTTTCCTTCTACTCTCCCTTCCTCCCCTCCCCTTCTTCTTCTTCTTCCTTTTTCTTCCTTCTTTTCATCCCTCTTCTTCTTCCATACTCTTTAGTTTTATTGTGTTTTATTTTTTACACAACACTATTCCAAATACCGCATACATTATAGCTTTAGATCTTCACCAAGTGGGCAAGTGGGCACCATACTGCCATGTAACAGAAAAGAAAGCCACGGTTCATGCTGGTTGACTTTTCTAAAGCTACCCTCCTAGTAAGTGTCAGAAGTAGGTTTCCAATTTCCAGCCAAATTCTTTCTATTTCACCACATCTCTTAATTTAAAAGAGATCTTGCTCATAAAAGACCTAGCATACAGGCAGCCCCCAGCATCTATACAGACACTCACAAAGGTAAGGAGAATGATGTCTTCTCTGCTCTGTTCCTCTTTTTTCTCTAGGTGAAATCCATAGGACAAGGTTGTAAGAAACAGGTTGTTCATGACAGAGGCTGATATTGCCTTCAAAAGGTTTAAGCAAAGGGTTAAAAAAGTGAAAAGACTTTTTAGAGCATAGGGAAGAAACCTTTCCCCAGTAAATCTGATGATATGCCTGTAATTAAGTCAAATAGGTTAAAGGCTTGTTATGCTAGCATTAACACGTAATTCATCCATTGAATTACAATGAGATTCATGTAAGGATTACACGTAAAATTCCATGTAATGAGATGTATTCATCATCAAAAGCTTTTTGCCCTTTAAGAAAATGTTACAATAATTATCCCACGAACGTGAAAAGTCAATAGAGGTGAAAATGCATGTCTTTTTATACCATCATTGTGATTGTATTTTATTGGCAAGGCCTAACCCTGCTGACATTTCACTTTCCAGGGAGAGACCCCGAGCTGCTGCCCTCTCCTCTCATCTCACCCTTTCCTCTTGGGCCATCCAAGAGATGCTCTTTGCCCTCATTCTCATCTCTTCTACCAGAGATACCGAAACCAGAATCTTGTTTCTCAACTTGCAAAACAGAAAAGTTAGAATGTGATTACTCACTTTGCCAAAGAGTTCCCTAGAGACTTCCTTTAAAACTCTTTTTTTTCATAAATGGAAGTTTTTCTTAAAGTGAGAATTCAGCAGTGTTCAGAATAAGGGTTTAAAGGTTATTAAACATTTAATGTAAATTAATCCAAAATTTGTGTGAAGATGTATAAAGACTTTTATAGTCTAGATTTATCAGTGAAAAATATTAAAACCCTTGAGGATACTAACATAGACTTCAGTGATCCAGAGTTTGGAGAAATTTACAACAAAGATAATGATTGAAAGAGCTAGCTAAATATATTATAATCCAGACATAGAAAGTCAGTTTTTGCGCATGCACCCAGGGCTATAAAAAATAGCTTCTCTAAATGATACCAGATAATGAGTTTTGAATAAAGAGTTTGGCTCTCCATAGAATCTGTATCCAATGAAATTCCATGCACAGTTGAATTTTAAAAAATTTTCTACTGTTGTTTTTCATTCGAGGGAAAATGTAAGTAGTCAGAGGTGAGTACAGACATGTTAAATCCAACGTTTTAAAGGCCAAACTGAATCACATATAAGTTATTCACATTTTAATGCTTGAGTCTTCTAAAACTTTAGCCACCACATAAAGTTCATTTATCTATATTAATTGTCCTATGAACACATGTGTCCTAAGAACAAAGTAACAGAAATAACTAAATAAATGAAGATTTCTTTACTCGTGTTTATGGATGATTTTAGGCAACAACTGCCCATTTAAGTGAAGATTTTTAAGTAATTTTGTGTAAATATGCAAAATATTTCACAGCAGGAAAACAGCAGTTAGAAAGACTTGTATTCTTTTAAGAAAAAAATTGCAAGCATGCTTTGTTTAGAACTTTGAATGTGATGTTTAAAAGATATTTCAGCCAGAAAATATCCTTTACATATAGCTGTGTAGGAAAATACCTGTCACTCACAGGTTCTTGCTTTCCATCGTGCTTAATAAAGAAAAGTGTCATTTGGAGTATTAGAATTTAATTTGATGTGTATCTTTAATGTATGTGTCATGTTATGTCTTAATTTTGTATGGGTCAGCAGGTGCTTTTTACTGAGACTGCTATTATCTGAGTAAATTCTCTAGTGTTCTTTCTCTATGGCTTAGTTTCTTTCATGTAAAGGAGATAAATCAAATGTCTTTATAACTTCCTTTAATAACGCTTTTTTTTTTTTCAGTACATGAAAACTGATGGAAGATTTTCTATTCCTAAGAATCAAGAAAGCCATTGCCTGAGTTCACAGTCAGCTCTAGGGCCTGAAGGAGACTGTCTCTTTTGTTATCACGGAAGTTCTAGAAACAGTCATAAAGTCACCAGTGGGCCTGTGGCTAAAATAGGAGGTTCAGTAGGCAGGAGACACTGTGAATAGCCTATGGTGTTCTTTGCCATTAAGCTGGTTTGCTTTCCCAGTAGTCGTCATCATAGGAGAAAAGAAACAATTACCATTTTCTAGTCCAAATTTCACTTCCTCCTTCATCACAATTTAGTTAACATTCCCTTATTCATTAATTGATATTTTATTTACTTATTTATTTTGTGTTTTTATCATCTTATGGTCACATATCAGCACTTTTTCTGGTTCAGTACAAAAAATGAAAATAAGGATGAATCACAGCCCCTGTTTTCATATTAAAAGAGGATCGATATAAGATGGTTAAATGATCATAATACAAGGTAAAAATGTGATAAAATTCATAAGAGAGGTTTATACAAAATGGCATGGAGTTTTGGAGGGCATGGGAGTTTGCATTCACTTTTTAGGAAATCAGGTAAAACTTTATGAAGAATATGAAATGTGAGCTAAAATGGCCAGATTTCCATGTACAGAAGGAAAGACACACTCCAGTGGAAGAGACAGAAGCAAGAATGGCATGAACACTGTGAACAATGATATTGTCCTGGGGAAAAAATGAAGAGTTCAGTTTTTCTATGTTAGTAAATACTAGAAGCCACTGAAGCCACTAAAAGCCCTAAAGAGGGTACAATTTATTTAGTACAAAATGATTAATCATTGAAAGTTCTGGAGCACTATCATTCCATAGTCAGAGTAAGGAAGGGAGATCTACCTAGCAACCACTTTATAAAAGGGGGCCATTCAAAGTCATATTGTAGTCACACATATGAAAATATATGGGATATTTATCACTGTGATAGAGAGTAGCAAATGAAAAGCAAGGATAGAAATGACATGGTTGATGACTTCCTTGATGTATGTAGCATGGGGAGAAATGTTGAGATGAAAGCCTAGAGTTTAAAAAGATGCCAAGGTTTCAAGTCTGGGGCACTGAGATGGTAAAATCATCATTAACTAAAATTGTGAAATTAGAAGAAGGTGCTGAGGTTAAGGGGAAGATGATGAGTTGAATTTGAATATTGTTAACTCATTAATTCACTGAAAAATCTTTCTTAAGCACTTCCTAGATGAATGCCCTTTAAATGATCGTTAAAATGTGCCAGGAAACAAAATGGAAAAATTATGCTTTTGGAGCTCTAAATGACTACTAAACATTTTTGTTTTAAACTTCATAGTTAGGAATTGTAGGAACTTCACTTTGTTATGAGATTACATATTTCTTTATTTTTTGGTGTTGAGGTGGTATTGTATTAAGTGAATGTGATGCTACTAGGTACTTTGCTTTTCTTTAACCTCTAGTTTTTATATAACTTTAAAGTTGCCAAATATTACAGAGTTCCCAAAGAGTCTTCACCAAGCTTCTTTTAATGTTAACATTTTACATGGTACAGTTTTATGGTCTGCATCCTATATTGGGGTCTCCTGAAAATGTGGTTGATTTTTTAAAAATTCGCTTATGGTAAAATTCATTCTTTGTGGTGTTTATTTCTATGGGTTTGACAAATATATTGTTGTTTAGTCACTAAGTCTTGTCTGACTCTTCGTGACCCCATGGACTGCAGCAAGTCAGGCTTCACTGTCCTTCGCTATCTCCCAGAATCTGCTCAAACTCATGTCCATTGAGTCAGTGACGCCATCTAACTGTCTCTTCCTCTGTGGCCCCCTTCTCCTTCTGCCTTTTATCTTTCCAACCATCAGGGTCATTTCCAATGAGTCAACTGTTCGAATCAGGTGGCCAAAGTATTAAAGCTTCAACTTTAGCATCAGTCCTTCTAATGAAAATTCAGGGTTGATTTCCATTAGTATTGACTAGCTTGATATCCTTGCAGTCCAAGGGACTCTCAAGAGTCTTCTCCTGCACCACAGTTCAAAAGCATCCATTCTTTGACAGTCAGCCTTCTTTATTGTCCAACTCTCACATCCTTACATGACTACTGGAAAAACCATAGCTTTGACAAATACATAGTTGTATATTTACCACCATAGCACCATACAGGATGGTTCCATGGCATGAAAAATTTCCTTATGCTGTCACTTTGTATCAACCCTTCCTCCATTCTCAGTCCCTGACTACCATTGATCTGATTCCTATTCCTTTACATTACCTTTTCAAGAATGTAGGAATTGCTGGGAAACATACAATATATAGCCTTTAGGTTTTGCAGGGAAACGTACAATATATATCCTTTTCTTTCACTTTGGACGTGTGTAAGACTCATCCTTGTTATCATAAGAATTAGTAGTTCATTTCTTTTTATTTATGAGTAGTGTTCCTTGTATGGATATACCACAGTTTGTTTATCCACTCTTCTGTTGCATGACATTTAGAGCTTACAGTTTTGGGATATTATGAAAAAAGTTGCTATAAACATTCACACACAGGTTTTTGAGTGAATATATGTTTTCAATTCACTTTAGTAAATACCTAGATTGCTGGTTGAATAGTATTATATATTTGAATACTATCTATACTGTCATTCTAATAGATAAGCAATGAAAAATCATTGTGGTTTTATTTGCTTTCATCAGTATAAAAGAAACTGAGTATCTTTTCATAAGCTTATTTGCCTTCTGCATCTCTTTTATGGTGACATGCTTGCTCATATCTTTTAGCCATTTGCAAAAAATCAGATTATTTGCTTTCTTATTGTTGAATTTTGAGCATTTTTTTGTGATCTGTGTCTAGATAGAGATCCTGTATCAGATATGTGTGTTTTCAAATATTTTGTCCAACTCTGTGGATTGAAAAAAATTTCCTAGAGTATCTTTTGAAGAGAAAAAGTTTTATAATTTTGTAAAGTTTTGTATATTGATTTTTTATTTTATGACTGGTGGTTTTGGTTTCATGTCTCAAACTTTTGCCAACTTCAAGAAGTTTGAGAAAGCATTCTCCAAGAGTATAAATGTGTATTTACATAACAAAGATTTTCAACCTATGTGAAAGAAAAACTGATATATCTGAAAGGTAAAATAAATAAATCCAGTGATACCTGGAGTCACAAACATGTTTCTCAGCAACTGAAAAATAAGCAAGCAGAATATAAGGAAGGATATAAATGATCTGAACAGCACTATCAACAAATGTGACCTGATATTTATTTCTAGAACATTCTGTCCAATAACAGCAGAATACACATGCTTCTCAAACGCACATGGAAAAATTCAGCAAGATAGACCAGATTTTGTTCTACAAAACAAACTTTACAGAACTTAAAGGAAATTATACAAAGTATGTTCTTGGACCTATTGGAATTAAACTACGAATCAATAATAGAAAGTTATTTGAAAATATTCAAATATTTGAAAATTAAACCTTTCATTTTGAATAATGCATAAGTGAGAGAAAATCTTTAAGAAAATTGAAAATATTTTAAATGGAAACTAAGAAGAAATGGAACGAATAGAAAATTGCTCTCATATACTCCTTTATAGTCCCCCCCCATATTTTTTTTTATGTCTTTCAAGGTGGTTAATTTCTATAGCTCTAACTAAATCTAATTATTCTTTGTTTGGCTGTGTTAAGTTTATCTACCAGCTTATGAAGACATACCTCAATTCTGTTACTGTATTATACATGCCTGACACGTATGCTTGATTTTTTTTTGTTATACTTTTAATCATTCTACTGATATTGCCCATATGATCTTGCATTTCACGCACATTGGCCATTAGATTCTTTAATATATTAATTATAGTTATTTAACAATTTCTTTTCAGTTCTAACATCTGTGTCATATCTAGGTCTGATTTAAAAGATTACTTCGTGTCTTGAAAGCTTGTTTTTTTTTTTTTTAACATTTCGTATACTTTGTCATTTTCTGTTGAAGGTCAAACATCTTATATAGTAGTAGAGACGAAGATAAATGGCTTTTATACTTGGAGAACTTCCATGCCTTGATGAACATTGACCATCTTCTAGACCATTAGTGTGAAGTTAATGTTAATCCAGTCAGGAGTTGGTTTCTTTCCAAATCTCTGTGCCCCTGAGCTGATGAGACTCATGCCTCCAAACCAGAGATTTTAACCTGAGTTCCACTGGTTTTCAAGAAATCTTTAAACTTTAAAATGTAGTGTAAAATTTTGTTTACTGTAGCCAAATGCTCCTTTGTAGCTTTCATTACAGTGGTCTCACAGTGGTCTATGATTTTTAAAAATTATTAATAATAACCCTTGGTTTATGATATTCAAAAATATGCATTTTACTCTTCATCAATACTTAATGCTATCAAAATTCCCAATTTTAAACTTAAATTGCTACCATAAGTTCTTTGCCAAATTCTAGTCAAAGTGAGAAATGAGGCTGAATTAAGGCAAATAATTAAGTCTGTGGAGTCCCAATCACAAATTTCAGGAAGGGAATCTATACTAAGTGTTAATTGCAAAACTAAACAAATATGTAATTACTATGCAATGTAGGGGCCACATGGGTTACTGCTACATATCACTTGGTTATTTGACAGGTTGAAATAGATGGAACTGATCCAAATACAACAGTTAAGTGATGACTGGTCCTGATGTTCTCTCAGAAAATAAAGGTAATGGAGTCCTTGGTGCCAATGAGAACATCACCAATACAGTATACTTACACATATATATGGAATTTAGAATGATGGTAATGATAAACCTGTACGCAAGACAGCAAAAGAGACACAGTTGTATAGAATGGCCTTTTGGACTCTGTGGGAGAGGGAGAGGGTGGGATGGGTTGGCAGAGTGGGAATGTAACATGTGTGATATCATAAGTGAAACGAATCGCCAATCCAGGTTTGATGCAGGATGCAGGATGCTTGGGACTGATGCACGGGGATAATCCAGTGAGAGGGTGTGGGGCGGGAGGGTGGAGGTGGGGGTCGGGATTGGGAGTTCATGTACACTCATGGCTAATTCATGTCAATGTGTAACAAAACGAATACAGTATTGTAAAGCAAAACAAACTAAAAAATAAAAATTAATTAAAGAAAAAAAATTCAATAGGACACTTGTGGAAACAGTCATTTTATGTCATAAGCTTATGTAATTTATTAATATTTTAATTACTGAATTTGAGAAAATATATATGATAATAATGTTTTTTCATTATAATTTCTACAAATATTTTACCTTAAAGTTTTCCTCTTATGAAGTGAAAGTCACTCAGTCATGGCCAATTCTTTGCACCCCCATGGACTGTGGAATTTTTTAGGCCAGAATACTGGAGTGGGTAGTCCAGGGGATCTTCCTGACCCAGGAATTGAATCAGGGTCTCCTGCATTGCAGGCAGATTCTTTACCAACTGAGCTATGAGGGAAGCAGTTTTAGTCAAATCATTCACGTTAAAACAGTATTGTATTTGCATATAAAAATTCAATAGAAGAAACTGCGATTTCTTTTGTCAAAACTTATCTTGAACAATTTGTCAAAATCATTTACTAGACAGTGTGAGTTGGCTGAGATGGATTCTAGAGTCAGTTCAGTTCAGTCACTCAGTCATGTCTGACTCTTTGCAACCCTATGGGCTTGAGCATGCCAGGCTTCCCTGTCCGTCACCAACTCCTGGAGCTTGCGCGAACTCATGTCCATCGAGATGGTGATGGCATCCAACCATTCATCCTCTGTTATCCCCTTCTCCTCCTGCCTTCAATCTTTTCCAACATCAGGGTCTTTTCCAGTTAGTCATCTCTTCACATCAGGTGGCCACAGTATTGGAGCATCAGCTTCATTCACTGTTAGTCCTTCCAATGAATATTCAGGGTTGATTTCCTTTAAGATTGTCCCCTTTGACTTCCTTGCATTCCAAGGGACTCTCAAGATTCTTTTCCAACACCACAGTTCAAAAGCATCAATTCTTTGGCACTCAGCTTTCTTTGTGGTCCAACTCTCACATCCATACCTGACTACTGGAAAAACCATAGCTTTGACTAGATGGACCTTTGTTGGCAAAGTAATGTCTCTGCTTTTTAATATGCTGTTTACGTTCAGTTGGTCATAGCTTTTCTTTCAAAGAGCAAGCGTCTTTTAATTTCATGGGTGCAGTCACCATCTGCAGTGATTTGGGAGCCCAAAAAAGAAAAACAGTCTGTTACTGTTTCCATTGCTTCCCATCTATTTGCCATGAAGTGGTGAGACCAGATGCCATGATGTTAGTTTTCTGAATGTTGAGTTTTAAGCCAACTTTTTCAGTCTCCTCTTTCACTTTCATCAAGAGTCTCTTTAGTTCCTTTTTGTTTTCTGTCATAAGGATGGTGTCATCTACATATCTGAGATTATTGATATTTTTCCCTGCAATCTTGATTCCAGCTTGTGCTTCATCCAGTCTAGCATTTCACACGATGTACTCTGCATATAAGTTAAATAAGCAGTGTGACAATATACAGCCTTGACATACTCCTTTCCCGATTTGGAACTAGTCTGTTGTTCCATATTCGGTTCTAACTGTTGCTTCTTGACCTGCATACAGATTTCGCAGCAGGCAGGTAAGGTGATCTGGTATTCCCATCTGTTGAAGAATTTTCCACAGTTTATTGTGATCCACATAGTCAAAGGCTTTAGCATAGTCAGTGAAGCAGATGTTTTTCTGGAAATCTCATGCTTTTTATATGAGCCAACAGATGTTGGCAATTTGATCTTGGTTCTTCTGCCTTTTCTAAATCCAGCTTGAACATCTGGAAGTTCTTGGTTCACATATTGTTGAAACCTAGCTTGGAGGTTCTAGAGTACTTAACAAATTTAGGAGAATTTGTTTTGCCTTTTGTGAATTACCTGCTTTGTGATTTGTTTTCTTTTGGGGGTGGAAATTGCTACTTTTATGAGCATTTGCACGTTTTTATTTCCTGAAATAACGTATTGACAATTGTTAGGGAATCACACCAAGGAAAGGGAAGGATTGCTAGGCAACAATTCAGTGAAATATTTTTATTACCTTCTAGACAGATATTAGAGTATGACTTGCTGTGGGCTGAATTACATCCCCACTCCTAATTCGTATGCTGAAATCCTAACCCTCAGTACTCAGAATGTAACTATATCTAGAGATGGAGCCTTTAAAGATATAATTAAGATAAAATTAGGTCTTGACCCAATTTGACTGATATCATTATAGTAGAGGTGATTAGGACATAGGCACATACAGAGGGAAGACCACATGAGGAAGAAGCCCCCCATCTACAAGCCAAAGAGAAGAAACCAAACCTGCCTACATGTTGATCATGATCTTCTAGCTTTCAGAATTTTGGGAAACTAAATTTCTATCACTTAAGCCATTCAGACTATGATATTTTGTCATGATGGCCTTACAAAACTAATACAGCCTTTAATATAATCTTGCACCCATGTTTCATTGATCCATTAAAGAAGATTATAATCTTAAAAAGGAGAGTATTATTGATACTGTGACAGTCAATATTCATTCTTCAGTTTATATTGCAAAATAGGTGTCTCATTGTATATATATTCTTTACTGGTAACGTGCATGTCATTGTATCTAGCTATTATGTTCTTTAGGGAGACTCCTATAAAATGGCCATGATATATATTATTATTATTTTTTGCATTAGTAATTCTTTTTGTTATGTTTTAAATTTTTATTTTTACTTTATTTTGCTTTACAATACTGTATTGGTTTTGCCATACATTGACATGAATCAGCCACGGGT
>SJXQ01009911.1:174074-278519 GCA_006408695.1 Aepyceros melampus
ATCTAGGTTGCTTCCATGTCCTGGTTATTATAAACAGTGCTGCGATGAACATTGGGGTACACGTGTCTCTTTCAATTCTGGTTTCCTCGGTGTGTATGCCCAGCAGTGGGGTTGCCGGGTCATAAGGCAGTTCTATTTCCAGTTTTTTAAGGAACCTCCACACTGTTCTCCATAGTGGCTGTACTAGTTTGTATTCCCACCAACAGTGTAAGAGGGTTCCCTTTTCTCCACACCCTCTCTAGCATTTATTGCTTGTAGACTTTTGGATTGCTGCCATTCCGACTGGTGTGAAATGGTACCTCATTGTGGTTTTGATTTGCATTTCTCTGATAATGAGTGATGTTGAGCATCTTTTCATGTGCTTGTTAGCCATCCGTATGTCTTCTTTGGAGAAATGTCTATTTAGTTCTTTGGCCCATTTTTTGATTGTGTCATTTATTTTTAAGAAAATAATAAAAATAAAATAAAATAAAATGGCCATGATATATATTAACACCTTTAAAGAAGTGGAGGATATGCACATTCTGCTAGCTATGAGAACAAGATTATATCTTACACAGATATTTAGATGCTAAAATTACTTTAACCTGGTTCATTATCAAATATAGCACCATATTTGTGGAAATTTTATCAAATTTATGGAAAACAGATACTGTAGCAACCATACACAGAGTGTTAAAATGCTGCCATTTTAAATGTGTTGAAGATTCTTATATTTTCCTATGAATAACATATCACCAATTCATAAAATTCAGTCACTAAAAATTCATGGTATTAGATTGGGGAAAGATGCCAATACCCTTTGACGATAGAATGAACTAGTCTGAGTTCTGTATCTGCCACCATATGACTACTGAGCGTGCTATTAATTTCTAAACCTCAGTTTTATTATCTGTATAGTGGATATCATTATAAGATGTGAAATAATTCATGTCAAGAATGGTGCTCAATACATATTAGATATCATTATCATCATCATGATTATCAGTAAATTAACAAATGATGAAAATTTTAACCCAAAGGAAAACATAAAAAAGTGTCAGAGATGGATTTAGTTGTATAATTATCCAGAATTATCAATTAGGGTTTTATACCCACAGCAGTAAGCTAAGTGTGTTTAAACTTTCAAGGCCATAGAGGAAAGTTAAGCTATCAGAATGTATTACTTAACTGAGGTTCTTAAAACAAAATTTCATGAAAATTTTTATTTTCTTCCAAAAAGAAGCACATTGTTCAATATCTATGTAGATCTCTGTTATGAAAAGGGCCAGAGGTGAGAACCCTTAAAATATGATAGGGAAATTAAGGTTATAATATTAATTTGTGTTATATATTACAGGACAAAGTACTTGATCACAACAAAATATGCCACATCTATAATTAAGTTCTGAGTAGTCAGATAGGGAAAGATATGACTGTAAAATGTTTTCCTAATAGTCAACCTAAGGCTGTATAATCAGAATACCATACTTTCTATTTAACAGGTTTCTACAAACAAGATACTATGAATAGGTTCTCAGGAACGATATTTAATTACATAGGAAAATTTTACAAAAAAAAAAAAAAGACACCCATTATCTTTCTATCCTTGAAAAAAAGGAAAAAGGGCATACTCTAGGGGAAGGCACACAAGGCATTTAAATTTAACTCTTCATTTACCTCTTTGCCTATGAATTCATTGAACAGCAGAACTTAGTATAGTATCTCCACCGACAGAAATGTTTGAATAGTCTTCAAACTATGCCAACAGGATTTCTTAATCTCTCTTTGAGTGCAGTGTAATTCTCAATTGTATATGAGTTATTTATTGGTTTATTTTTGATTGTGGTGGTCTTCATTGCTGGCTGTGGGCTTTCTCTAGTTGCAGAGAGCAGAGGACGTTCTCTAGTTGTGGTGTGTGGGCTTCTCATAGTTGCAGGTCCTTTTGTTCTGGGGCACAGGCTTTAGGCACATGGGCTTCAGGAGTTGCAGCATGAGGGCTCAGCAGCTGCGACTCATGGACCTTAGAATACATGGGCTTCCGTAGTTGGGTTACATGGGCTTTGTTGCCCCACAGCACGTGGGATCCTCCTGGACCAGGGATCGAACACGTGTCCCCTGCATTGGCAGGCAGATTCCCAGCCACTGTCCCACCAGGAAAGTCCCAGTGTCTTTCCTGATGCTATAAAGCAGTCCTCCTAAGGCTTACTTTCCTTTCTGTAGGGAAATAATCCAAGAATAGAGTAACGAACTTTTTATTTTTGAAGTAGTAATTCTGTCTGGGTCAGTATGTCAGGGATTATAATATATTTTGCCTGTATTTATTGTTATTAGACAAATAAATAAATATTTGTCATAAGGCAATAAATACATAGTATAAGAGCTTGTACATAGTAAAAGTTCTGAATTTGGTAGACACTATTAGTTAGTGAGGGCTTCCAGATGACTCCTCAGAACAGAGCATCCAGAGGTCAAGGAGACCTGAGAGAAACAATTTAATTAAAAATTGGCAGTAAAAATACTGTCAGCCAAAAGAATTAGATCAATTAAATATGAGATGGCATTCATCATTCTCAGCCACAGTAAACCAGTTGAACTAATAGTATATATTCCTTTTTATACAATGCAATAGTTTTATCTTCAAAATCATAATGTGAAAGTTACTTTGCTTGCTACAGTATTCTTAATTTTCAAAATATATTCAGTTTTCTTTTTTAAAATTTTGCACAAAGGCCCATTGTGGCAGAAATACCCTAAGCTGACCCTTCGCAAATTGTGGGGGATGCATGCCTAGTCAAGTTTGATTCTGCCACCTTATGGACTGTAGCCACCAAGCTCGTCTGTCCATGGGATTCTGCAGGCAAGAATACTGGAGCTGGTTGCCATTTCCTGCTCCAGGGGACCTTCCCCATGGAACCCACATCTCTGAAGATCCACTAGCGCCACCAGAAGCCCCATATTCCTCTTCCTGTGAGTACAGGTAGAAACTGTCACTTGCTTCTAACTGACCAAATGTGACAAAGGAGATGGGATGTTACTTCTCGGTTTGAGTTAATTTTAGTAGACTGGAGTGAGAAAGAGCCAGCAGATGGCATTAAAGAAGTAAATGGCCATGTTGTAAGTCACTGACTTGCTAGCGCCCCTTAGCAGGAAATGGCAGGCAGCCCGTCGGGCCTGAGAGCATCCTCCAGCAGACAGCCAGGAAGAAGATGGGGCCCTCAGTCAACCAGCCACAGGGAATAAATTTTGTCAACACCTGAATTGAGTTTCTCCAGTCAATTCTTCAGATAAGAACACATAGTCAACACCCTTGTTTCAGTCTTATGAGATCCTGAGCAGAGGAACCAGCTCATCCCTGCCCAGACTCCTGACCCACAGGAGCTGTGAGATAATAAGTGTGTGTTGCTTTGAACCACTAAATCCATGATAATTTGTTACGTAGGGATTCACAACCAAATAGTGAGTGAGATACACTAACTTTAGTTCGAAGTCTTTCTTATACAAAAATTGCTGTTCAAATAAGGCAACATTGCAATTTCATCATTCTCTCCTCCCTGCAGAGTTCCATTTCTTTCTTCTCATTCATAATATATAAGTAAGGGGGAAAATGAGCAATTGTTCCTATTTTAAGGACTTGTATCATATAAAGTGACAGAGCAATCATGAAGCCAAGCATACAGGTCATCACACACACACAAAAATGAAATGGTCCAAATGTGTCTATCAAGAAGTATTTGCTTTAAGGAAAAAAAATACACAGAAACAAAATTTCTCAAAGTAATTGGCACTTTGATTTCCCACTCTAGTGGGAAAGAAAAACAGCACACAATTTTAAATATTCTTAAGAAAATCAAGTTTGTGTGAGTTCTCCATGGAAAGGGAATTTACGACCAGATTGTGGAGAGTCTGGATAAGACGTCTGAAGTTTATCTGAGAAGGAATTGAGAATCTCAGAGTTGTAACTCGCTTGATTGTTAGCATCATGTTGGAATGGACGACAGAAAGAGCACAAGTAGAAAGGACCTTGCCATTCTGTCCCATAAACACTGCATGTGCAGCGCCCCTGGCTAAATGTCGGGATTCAAAAAGGCATAATTCATAGTCCTTGCCTTCAAATAACCTAGAATCTAATGGGTGGGTGGCTCTGTACGTTAAAGAATAAGAAATAATGTAAAAGATATAAGCCAAGAACTGAAAGATTTAAGTTCAGTAAAATGTTAGATAACAGGAAAAGAATTTAAAGAAAGCAATTGGGGAAGGTGTTTTTACAAGAAGGGACTTATCAAGACCAATAAAGCAGAGGAAGCATTAGTAGGAGGGCTAGGGATGTTATTCTAGGCTGACATCATCCATTCTAAAGATTGGATGTGCATGTATGATAAGTCACTTCAGTCCTGTCTACATGAGGGATGAAGAAACTTGGCTGAAATTGAGAACTGTTAGAGGGAAGATCACAACAAACTGTGGAAAATTTGAGAGAGATGGGAATACCAGACTACCTGACCTGCCTCTTGAGAAACCTGTATGCAGGCCAGGAAGCAACAGTTAGAACTGGACATGGAACAACAGACTGGTTCCAAATCCGCAAAGGAGTACGTCAAGGCTGTATATAGTCACCCTGCTTATTTAACTTCTATGCAGAGGACGTCATGAGAAATGCTGGGCTGGAAGAAACACAAGCTGGAATCAAGATTTCTTGGAGAAATATCAATAACCTCAGATATGCAGATGACACCACCCTTATGGCAGAAAGTGAAGAGGAACTAAAGAGCCTCTTGATGAAAGTGAAAGAGGAGAGTGAAAAGGTTGGCTTAAAGCTCAACATTCAGAAAACAAAGATTATGGCATCCGGTCCCATTACTTCATGGCAAATAGACGGGGAAACAGTGGAAACAGTGAGAGACTTTATTTTGGGGGCTCCAAAATCACTGCAGATGGTGATTGCAGCCATGAAATTAAAAAACGCTTACTCCTTGGAAGGAAAGTTATGACCAACCTAGACAGCATATTAAAAAGCAGAGACATTACTTTGCCAACAAAGGTCCGTCTAGCTAAGGCTGTGGTTTTTCCAGTAGTCATGTATGGATGTGAGAGTTGGATGATAAAGAAAGCTGAATGCAGAAAAACTGATGCTTTTGAATTGTGGTGTTGGAGAAGACTCTTGAGAGTCCCTTGGACTGCAAGGAGATCCAACAAGTCCATCCTAAAGGAAATCAGTCCTGGATGTTCATTGGCAGGACTGACGTTGAAGCTGAAACTCCAATACTTTGGCCACCTGATGCAAAGAGCTGACTCATTTGAAAAGACCCTGAATCTGGGAAAGATTGCAGGCAGGAGGAGAAGGGGATGACAGAGGATGAGATGGTTGGATGGCATCACTGACACAATGGACATGAGTTTGGGTGAACTCCAGGAGTTGGTGATGGACAGGGAGGCCTGGCGTGCTGTGGTTCATGGGGTCGCAAATAGTAGGACACGACTGAGCAACTGAACTGACTGAACTGAAGAGGGAAGAGTAAGAATTTAATTTCCATGAAGACAAGGATTTAGTCTATTTTGCTAATTCTTCTCTTCTTGGTACCATGAACAGAGATTGGCACTCAATAAATAGGGAAAGAAGGGTAAAAAGAAGGAAGGAAGGAAAGAGGAAGGAAGGGAGGGAGGGAGGAAGAAGGAACGGGGCTTCTCTTTATACAGGTGCATGTGCGAGCATGATCAGTCATGTCTGATGCTTTGTGACCCCATGGACTATAGCCCAGGCTCCTCTGTCCAAGGAATTTTCCAGGCAACAATACTGGAGTGTGTTGACATTTTCTTCTCCAGGGAATCGTCCCGACCCAGAGATCGAATCTGCATGTCCTGCATTGGCAGGGGGATTCTTTACCACTGAGCCACCAGGGAAGCCCACTAATGTGACTGGAAATATGTAAAGTTAGGGGGAAAATATGATGGTAAAACACACACACCTACAGACACATACCCAGAGCATGGTAGACCAAGACTTCCATTTAATGGGCTTTAAAATGTTTTTTGCATCCAACTTCCCCATCCATTAGCCTTAGCAACCCTTCAAGACCTGAATTAAATATTCCATCTTCCCCATCTCCACAATCACTTCAACAAGATGACCCTGAACCTTTGAGAAAGTGTTGCTTTTTAACTCCCATAGAATTTGTGACAAAATATGAGAATTTTTGACATCCCTGTTTGCTAAGTGAACACCCCTGCTTCAGGAGGCTAGATGAGAGACCACCTAAGTTTGTCAACAGAAGAGCCAGAGAATGAAGATTCCAAATTCTTTATTTGATTCAGATGTGAGAGAAGAAAAATTTGAAACCAAGAAGTCAGAATTGGCTTTCTGTGCCTCCCCTCGCACACCCCTTTAAAATCTCCAGATCAGCTAAAGAATCACTAGCTAGGAGTAAAAGGGAAAAGGAAAGGAAGAAAGAATTGATGTTTTGCCTATTTCTGTGATTTTAGGTGGACTTCCTAGGTGGTGCTGGTAGTAAAGAACCTGCTGTCCTTGGAGGAGACTTAAGAGATGCAGGTTCGATCCCTGGGTGGGGAAGATCCCTGGAAGGAGGGCACAGCAATCCACTCCAGTATTCTTATCTGGAGAATCCCATGAACAGAGGAGCCTGGTGGGCTATAGTCCATAGAGTCGCAAAGAGTTGGACACAACTGAAGCAATGCATGCCCGCAAATATGTGATCCCAGATGGATTTGAGAAAAATCACTGAGGACAGAGAGGAGAGGTCTCATGGCTCCTCCCCCTGGAACTCTGGTGGCTCCACAGAAATGTGCTGAGATGCGACACAAGAACAACTGAGCAGGGATGTCTGTGGAGTCTGGTAGAGCCGATAAGCACGCCCTGGACAGCCCAGAGGTCCTGTGGCCTCAGGAGGATGAGGGACAGAGTGTCAGCCTTCCCTGTGCTTGGGAGAAAGTGTTTGGAGATTAGCCAAGATGGAGAAATAGCATACTTGAGCAAATCTGAGTGCACCAGTGGGTGTGGGGAGGATCTTAGTATCCAGCCAGGGCGGCTCAGAGCAAAGGAAGCCAAGCTGGGGGCTGCTTTGGTGGTGGCGGCTGGTGGTTTAATCTGTAAGTCATGCCTGACTCTTGTGGCTGACTCCTGGACTATAGCCCACCAGGCTCCTCTGTCCATAGGTTTCTCCAGGCAAGAATGCTGACGTGGGTTGCATTTTCCTTCTCCAGGGGGTTACTTTAGAATGTGGCTATTTATCAAATGATTTCTCCTGTGGGAGAGGACACACATAAGGGTTGGACTGGTGACGGAGGTCTGCATAGAGCTGAGGTAGACCAAGTCTGGAGAAACAGAGAAGTCTCCCAAGGTCTGTGTTCACACAAATCACCAGAGTAGAGCACCAATTTCAAGTACAAGGTGGTGAGCTTGGGGATACTGAATATAGATGAATTTTAAAGCCAAAACGACTGAAAAGACACTGAAGTTGATGAACCTATTTAGAAATGACTAGATTAAGTTTTCTGCATCAGAGAAAAGAGGGGCTCAAGTTCCGAAAAATAAAGATTAAGAATTTGTTTTGCAGATGTCAGTTTGTTGATGGTATGACTAGGAAATTCATACTCAACAAGCACTGATTAGTCCCATCTATATAAAGTCTCCTAAACCACCCTTCAAGTCTGGTGTTGACCCTTGGTGATGTCTCTAGTTCCTGCCTTAACCATTTGTGTGTTCACAGAGGGCATATCACTTATGTAGAGAGAATGTAAGTTGATAAGCTTCAGAGTGGCCCAGACGATGGAGGTTAGGGCCCATAGACAAGTAAGAGACAGAGCCATCAGGATTGGGTGAGGAATTTGGGAAGACCATCAAGAGACTCAGGGTCTTGGGAACCAGTTACAACAAAAATAAGCAGTGCCGGATACCTAGCAAGGACTCTGAGCAAGACAGGTAGAAGCAAGACAGGTAGGAACTTTAAAAGAAGTTTCTAAGAGGCACTAGTTAGAGGTCTTTTAGACAAGTGGCTTTTTCCACATAGGACATCTCCACTAGAGATCTTGTGCTGAGATCTAATTTCATGAGAGGAACTTTGGACCTTGGGTGAACTTCCAGGGAAAGTAGTTTTAAGGGTATAGTTGGGGAGTGCAGTAGACTAAGGTGCTGAGGGATGTGTCAGCATGCGTCAGATAGCTGCCATCCAAAGACTAAGTAGCAAATTAGCTTAATGCTGTTATGGCTCCCTGCTTCCTTTATTTCCCCAAAATAAGAATAATATCTTAATAGCCTGGGATAGGGACACCCATTCTGTGATGGTTGATGGCTAAGTCCTCTCTCTCATCAGCCACCGTTACCCTGTTTCAGCCCTTTGATGCCACGAAACTTTGGTGATGCTCTTTCAGTACTGAGCCACCATCTCTGTCTTCTTATTGCCACTCCCTCTCACAGCTCACAGCCTGCCACTTTTCCTGTGGTCCAATTTCTGCTCCCTTTCATGGTAAATTGCCAGAGAGATTCAAAGTACTCCAGGGTCGCTGGTAGTGTCAGATAACTGTCATCCAAAGACTAAGTCGCAAATAACTTGATGTTGAGTTATGGTTCCCTGCTTCATTTCCCCTGGAAAAGAACAAGATCTCAGTAGTTTGGGATATAGGCAGGTGTGCATCTGGTGAATAAGGGACCCTACTTCTGTGATGGCGATCACATCGCTAAAGAAAACGTTATATATCTTGGATCATATACTCGAGAAAATGATGAAAACTGTAACATTGGGGTTTGCCAAAAAGTTCAGTCAAGGGTGTCCATAACCCAAATGAACTTTCTGGCTAACCCAACATTTGGCCTACTTTAGCTTCAGAAAGAACCCTAAGAAAAAATGGATACTCTTAGACAATTTCTAGTCATGACCTCTGTTCTATCAAGTCTGTACCTATCATCAGTGTGCCCCTAGAAAGTCAAGCCTGCTGTTTATCAACCCCAAAGCCCCTAAAGGAATGTGAAGGAAGGCCCTGGTGGTTCATTTATGCAATAAGTTTTGCTTTCTTAAAAAAAGTCTTCCTACTCTAGGTTCATTTTCCTAGTGTCATTGAGTGGCAATAGCTTAAAAAATTGTATTAATATCTTGACTGTCAATTACAAATGAAGCTTAGCAAGAGCTTTTGTTTAAAAGTTGTGCATTCCAGTGTTAATATGGTCCTTCCTGGAAAAGCAGTTGCCTTTTATGGATTTTAAAAAGCAAAACTGAGCTTTATCAAAGATTCCTCTTTCATGTTCTTCGATTGCTAAGCTATTTGAGTTAACCAAAAGATAACTAAGCATTAACCCATGTTGCCTTTTGTTTTTTATCTTCTTTTGAAATCCCATGAGTTTAGCTAAGTACATTAAATGAAGCATAAATCTTTAGGTTGTTTCTATTAAGCCACATATTTGGAATATATATCCAAGACTATTTGATCAATTGTAAAATATTAGCTGCTACACTGAAGATTTGTGACATGGGTTTAAGGAAGTGAACAAACATTTCAGGAGCACAATGAAATTCATTGGCTGGGACATCATGAAAAAGTTATGACACTTGAGTTTAAGAATATTCAGAGAGTTTTACGCCACAATATTTTCAGATAGACTTTGCAATTTATAATACTAAATATGAACAAATTTGGGAAAGTTTAAAGATTTAGAAATAGTTTCCATGTTTTCTATTTTAATATTCTTGTGATGATTTCCTCTCAAATTAAATAAAAAGTCCTTGGATGATTATTAAAAGCCTTGGGTTACACTGCCACAAAAACATCCATGTGTAGATTTATATACTCTCCTCCTTTTATAGATCATAAATATAATCTCAACTATTTTCTGTGTCCCCAGTTTTACTTTGTCATTTCTTGCTTCTGAGCTCTGATACTATTCCTTTTGCTTAGAAACTTCCATCCTCAAAATCTCATTCATTCATTTATAATTATTAACCTCCTACTATGTGCTAGATACTCTGCTGCATGTCTTTCAAGGTATAGTTTAAAAGTCATTTAGTCTATAAAACTTTTCACAGTTTTATCTCTTTTTAAAAAAACCTGCATCTCTTTCTTCATTTTTGCAGTAGTAACACTTCACTTGTAATCTCCATTCAATACATTAAATATGACCTTATATGGTTGCTTGCTTTTCCCGTCTTTCAACTCTGCAGTGTTGAATTACTGAGGACAAAGGCTTTTTTTTTTTTAATTGATCATCATAACTGATGTAGCATCTAGCTCTATGCCTGCATATAATAACTGCTCAATAAACATTTGTTCCATTAACACATGAACTCCTCTAGCTATCAAGTCAGATATTGAGAGTATCAACCTAATCTGTTTCAAATATTTTGTATTTAAATTGGTTCAACATTGCATGGTGCAACTAAAAGGTCAGCTTTAATAATCAATTTTCTTAACAAGTGATCAGGACACTTAATTTATGTAGTGACACTTTGAAAAAGAGAAATATTATTAATGGATATTTTAATTTACATTTTGGAAAAAGGAGTTAGGGCCTTTTGTTAAGTTGTCTAGTGTATATGAGTCATACAACTACAAGGTTAAAATTGTTTAACACAACTAAGAAATTCTGTTATAACATTTTTAATTCAGATTTACTCCAAGGAAGATGCTTTACAGAAAGGTTGAAAGTGAAAGAGGAGAGTGAAAAAGTTGGCTTAAAGCTCAACATTCAGAAAACAAAGATCATGGCATCTGGCCCCATCACTTCATGGGAAATAGATGGGGAAACAGTAGAAACAGTGTCAGACTTTATTTATTTGGGCTCCAAAATCACTGCAGATGGTGACTGCAGCCATGAAATTAAAAGACGCTTACTCCTTGGAAGAAAAGTTATGACCAACCTAGATAGCATATTCAAAAGCAGAGACATTACTTTGCCGACTAAGGTCCGTCTAGTCAAGGCTATGGTTTTTCCTGTGGTCATGTATGGATGTGAGATTTGGATTGTGAAGAAGGCTGAGCGCTGAAGAATTGATGCTTTTGAACTGTGGTGTTGGAGAAGACTCTTGAGAGTCCCTTGGACTGCAAGGAGATCCAACCAGGCCATTCTGAAGGAGATCAACCCTGGGATTTCTTTGGAAGGAATGATGCTAAAACTGAAGCTCCAGTACTTTGGACACCTTATGTGAAGAGTTGACTCATTGGAAAAGACCCTGATGCTGGGAGGGATTGGGGGCAGGAGGAGAAGGGGACAACAGAGGATGAGATGGCTGGATGGCATCACGGACTCGATGGAAGTGAGTCTGAGTGAACTCCGGGAGTTGGTGATGGACAGGGAGGCCTGGCGTACTGCGATTCGTGGGGTCGCAAAGAGTCGGAAACGACTGAGCGACTGAACTGAACTTACCTTCAGAAGACAACGTTAACACTTTTCATGATTTGAATTCCATGTGTTCGGTGTTTAACTCTTACCTCCCTTCCTACTCAGACGACAAGATACTGGTTTTTTTTGCAGAGACAATATCTTAAACCATAGTAGTTCAGCCTCTGACTGCCTGAAACTCCAATAACTTGAAATAAACCCCTTGATCCTAAAACGATAAGAAGAATTTAAAAAGAGAGAGTTAAAATTCCAATGGAGGAAAATCAACATTGCGGAGAATGTTGCCAAACCAAACTTGAGTTCACTTGCCCGTCCTCAGTCAATCCAATTTACTGACCCTGGATTGTGGTGAAGAAGAGTACAACATTTATTGCAGGGATGGCTAGTGCTGAAAACGCCCAGACTCCCTGATGTGGTTCAGGAAAGCAGTTTTTAAAGGCCAGATGTGGGTCGGAAAGGTCTTAGGATGGGTGATGAGCTCATGCACAGTTCTCTGATTGGTCAATGGTGAGGTAACGGGTGATGTCAGAGTGATTAATATTATCAATCCTTAGGCTCCAGGAGGCCTTAGGGGCTTTGTGTTGATGGTCATCAGGTGGTTAACATCTTCCATTTGGTGTGGGTATTCAGATTTGTAAAGGGTTTCCCTGGTGGCTTAAATGGTAAAGAATCTGTCTGCAATATAGGAGACCTGGGTTCGATCCCTGGGTCGAAACTCCCTGGAAGTTCCCCTGGAGAAGCAAATGGCAACCCCCTCCACTATTCTTGTCTGGAGAATTCCATGGACAGAGGAGACTGGTGGGCTACAGTCTATGAGGTCGCAGAGAATCATACATGAATGAGCGACTAACATTTTCACATCTGTAAAACAACTCAGGAGATGTGCCTCAGATAATATTGTCTAGGTACCTCAGACAGGAGCCAGTGTAGAGGATACGGGGGAGGGGTCTGCCCCTGGAAGGCCCCATAGTGTTCTGCTTGGTTACAAAAAGGTGTGAGGGATTTTGGAGCAAGTTAACAAATAATTCCTGAGCATCTACTCCATATACTTGGGAATATAGGTTTAAAAAAAGTGAATGTTAAAAATTGGTGTATCTAAAAGACACAATCTGTTTAGCAAAAAGTTTACATTTAGAAAGATTTTAAGTAAGGAGGCTTTATAGGCTTTTTTTTTTTTTTAACATTTTCATGAATGGAAATGTTTGAAAATTGCCAGTGTATAAGAACCATTAGTACAAATTATTAGCCTTTTGTGCATGGATTTAGCCTTGCCAACGAGGTATTTTGAGAAATTCTCCTCCAGCATGGCATCAACATGCCTGTACAGTAGAAAGTGGCCTAAGGCTTTCTTAATGGAAGTAGTGGTCAGTATCTCTAGTTATCCTCTGCGAAGAGTCAAGCTTTCTCTGTCACTAGTGATAGACACCGTATCTCCAGGCATGAAGGCAGTTCATCGGTTGCCTGTGATCCACACATCTATCTCTGTTATGGCCATTGGATTGTGCTACTTAATCCTGTCTGAGTGGCTTCCCAGGAAGAAAAACAATCTCTTTGTTCTAACAACCCTGAAAAGACAATATCTCCTTATTGATAGGAGAAAGGCCTAAGAACCTTTCCAAAGTGAGGAGTGTCTGGCAGAGACTTACAGGCAAAATCTGTCCTAGGTGGAGGCCATTTTCTCCCACATAAAGTTGTAAGTTCAAGAAATTGTTAGAGAGATTACTTATAAAATACCTCTTCAAGTATCTCAGAACAATTTACTAAGCAAGCATTTGAGTCTAAAGAGTGAGCTGATGTTTCCTAGAGGGGCAATTATCATGTACTGTTCACTACAGCAAAGAAAATGAGGGACACAGATTTCAGTTTGAATTTACTTCCTGGGGTAAGTAACTCTTGTTCCATATAGTTTGTAGATTTTTCATCCTGTCTTATATTTTGGGGCAGAATTTTGGTTTGTTAATAACATTCTATAATCAGAGGTCTTATTTAGGAATGAAGTTAAATAAATACTGGGAAATATAAAGACCTTTCAACTTCTTCTCAACAGAGCTTGAACTAATTCATACCATGAATCTATGAAGTGAGATAGAAAACTTCAGATAAATACATACATATATATAATAATATAATAAATACATAAATATCTATAATTGCACTGTATGACTAAAAGTCAGCCCATATATACAAATGGGTTTCCTTGGTGGCTCAAATAGTAAATAATCTGCCTATAATGCAGGAGACCTGGGTTGGATCCCTGGGTCAGGAAGATTCCCTGGAGAAGTTAATGGCTACCCACTCCAGTGTTCTTGCCTGGAGAATTCTATGGACAAAGGAGCCTGGAGCACTACAGTCCATAGGGTCACAAAGAGTTGGACATGACTGAGCAACTAAAACTTATATACATATATATCTTTGGTATGCTCTAAGATTTGAGATCAATACAATTTAAGGGAGAGAAAACCACATTTCATATTTATTTGCTAATGTGACAGAGTAATCATTTGAAACATAGAGTCTCAAATACCACTTGGTTTGTGGTAGATAACTGCTGAATATTTGCTAATGTCTATTAACTAGACTATTTTTTTCCCTTTCCTCTCCAACCACGGCCATCATTTCTTTCTTTTCTAAGAGACATAGGTCTATCATTTGCCCTGGCGGATAATTGTTGGAACTAAAACCTGAAATAATAGAAAAGGCCATTTTCTCCTTGTAGGTTCAAATGTGTGATGGTTCATGATAAGTATTGATTTGTCTGAGCCCAGTGCTTAGACATTTGATCAAACATTATTCTGGATGTTTTTGTGAGGATCGTTTTGCATGAGATATACATTAAATTAGTGGATTTAAGTACCGCAGATTGTCCTCCATAATGTGGGTGGGCCTCACCCAATCAGTTAAAGGCCTGAATAGAGTAAAAGGTTGATCTCCTCCAAGCAAAAGAAGATTATTCAGCAGATGGCCTTCAGACTTTATCTGCAACATCAGTATTTCCTGGTTTCACAGTATACTGCCTTCGGCTTGAACTGCAACTCTCCTGGGTGGCCAGCCTGCTGGCCTTTGTTATTAAATTATGAACTAGCCAAGCTTTCACAATCACTTGTGCCAACCCCTTACAATAAGTCTCAGTGTATATACACATCTCATTTCTTCTGTTTCTCTGGAGAATCTTCTTTTTAAAAATATTTATGTATTTATTTTTGGCTGTGTTGGGTCTTAGTTGTGGCATGCAGAATCTTTCCTTACAGAGCACAGGCTCCAGAGCATGCAGGCTCTGTCAATGTAGTGCCTGGGCTTAGTTGCCTTGCAGCATGTGGGATCTTGGTTCCCTGACCAGGGATCGAACCTGTGTCTCCTGCACTGGAAGGCAGATTCTTAACCACTGAACCACCAGAGAAGTCCCTGCAGAATCTTAACTCATACAAAAGGTAACAGATTCAAGGGTGCAGGAAGCAGTAAGAGTGATCAAAATCAGATGTAATCTGTGTCCACACACCTTCCATCCAAACTCATTATAGGCTAGCCATCTGCATTTGGGAGGAGAGGAGAGAGAAAAGATAGTCTGAATGCAACAGAATTAATAGGGAGGTTCTCCATCCTGCCCCTGTCTCTCGATGTAGAATTTCCCCCTTGTACCATGTGGGAAGTGTCATAGACATTCCAACCCTCAGTCCAAGAGAAGGAAGGATCTATTTCACCTGCTTTATAAGGCCCAGAGAAAAGGCAACCACAATATAATTGCAAGTATCATAATAAAACTGGTAGACTTAAGAGTCTGGAAAGAGGAAAGCAAGACATAACCTTGAATTTCCCAGAGGTATGGAAGGCATTCCAAAATTTCTTGGGTACCCAAGCATGAAAGTTGAATTAAAGAGAAAGCTAAAGTCTACAAGAGGCTTTAATGCCAGGCCTCTTTAGAAAAGTGTAGTGAGAATAATTATCTAATGGAGTCAGTTAAAGATTTGGCTATACCTCTCCAGCTGACAGGGGCTTCCCAGTGGCACGGTGGTAAAGAATCCACCCGCCTGGGCAGGAGACACAGCAGATGTGTCAACCCACTGCAATATTCTTGTTGGGAAAATTCCATGGAAAGAGGAGTCTGGCAGGCTACAGTCCATGGGGTCACAAAGAGTGGGCCACAGCTGAATGACTGAGCATCACGCATGCACACTCCAACTGACAGAGACTCTGAAGTGCATGTCCACTGAATTGGTATTCAGAAGTTTCATGGATTCATATTATTAATAGTAAGCCCGTCCATTGCCTGAGCCACAGCCAGCAGAAGAGTGAGAACAGTCTATCAACAGCGTCTTGTCAGCATCCTTGGCTGCCTTTCAGGAATGGCATTTGCTGGCATCCTGCTGTTGTGTTCATTTCCCTCCATGATCTATTCTGAATGGACAACACCTTCATTAGTCTCAGACCAGTATTCAAAGCTCTGGACAATAAGGGAGGTGGTGGGAACAAAAGAGGGATATCCCCCCACACCTGGGCAAACTGGGGTGAGAAGGAACCAGATGAAGCTATTTCAGTGAACAAAGAAATGATTAGAATACATCCCTCACTCAAGAAAGAATTTTGATAAAACTAACACTTCATATGATCAAATGTGGGCATGCCTAGATGCCAATATTAATAGCTAAAACAGTTGAAGGAACATCTGCTTTTTCTCAGAGAATTTCCCTCTTTAGCATAGCTTCAATACTGTTTGATATCATGTAACTCAGTTTCTAATAATAGTATGTTATTACCATTATTATAAGCTGGGAAAATCATTCAACTATTTTATACTTGAGCATCACCCATCTCATAATCAAACAAGTCCTTCTTGAGTGCTTCAAATTTTTAAAATATATATTTCCTCTCCCATTAGTTTTTTTTTTTTTTCAATGGGGGAGAAAGACTTGAAGTGTTTAAGCTACTTCTCCATTTTCTGATTATCTGCTCCATAATCATTTTGGAAGTAGATAGGGATATGAAACACAAAATATTAAATATATTTTTTTCTCATTATTTTTCACATGCAGAAAGATGGTTTTCATTTTCAAGTTATTTTAAAAGACATGTATTAAAATAAAGTCATAAAAGTGAAGTGCTATAACCTTGTGGCAGACTGAAATTTTAGACATCTGTTGAAGCACAATTGGTGCGGTAGTTGGGTGCAAGTGAAAGCTGCTTAGTCACGTCTGACTCTTTGCGCCCCATGAACTGTAGCCTGCTAGACTCCTCTGTCCGTGGGATTCTTCAGGCCAGAATACTAGTGTGGGTTGCCATGCCCTCCTCCAGGGGATCTTCCCAACCCAGGGATCGAACCCAGGTCTCCTGAATTGCAGGTGGATTCTCTACTGTCTGAGTCACCCTGGAAACCCTAGAGTATTGGAGAGGGTAGCCTATCCCATCTTCAGCAGATCTTCCCAACCCAGGAATTGAACTGGGGTCTCCTGCATTGCAGGAGGATTCATCATCAGCTCAGCTACCAAGGAAGAAGTAGCTGGATGGGCAAGTGTTAATGGGGCTTCCTTTCCTGGTCACATTTTTAGAGGCCCCAGGTAAAGAGGCATATATTGGGTCTGATATTTTGGGTCAATCAACTATTTTGCTTAGAGCAACAGGCTTCCAACTTACTTGCAGAGGAATCATTCTTGGAAAACAGACTGCAAATTCTTGGAAAATAAAAGTCGAGATTTTTTACTTGAGGGACAAGTGAGAAACCTAGCATCTGCCCTGATTCATTTTCTCTGATAGTCCTTGAGGCATCTTGGGGAACCCAGGGTTCTAGCAGGACCAATGACAGAGGAGGTTCCTGGAGATTAGGATTCAATGGGAAACTCCATAGGAGAAAAATGGCTGTGCTGATTTTCTGTTTGGTGCTGGACAAAGATTTATAGTCACATAATTGCCAACTCACTGGACGTGAGTTTGAGCAGACTCCAAGAGATGGTGAAGGGCAGGAAAGCCTGACGTGCTTCAGTCCATGGTACCGCAAATATAATATCCCAAGTCTCTAGAAAACAATGGTCAAGTTTTATAGAATCATTTTTATTTGAAGGTGATTTACCCTTTCTTTGTCTTAAGAGATCTCTCTCATGCAGTATAAACCAGTGGGGTTGTGTACTTTCAGAGTAAATAGGATGAGAGATTTTTCACTCAACACTATGCCTTACCCTGCCTTCTGATGTATTCTCCAGAAAGCAAACGTGAGTGTCACATGGTGGCACTTAAGTTTTCCCTGCACATCAAAGTTCCATATGGAGAATCTTTACCCAGTGTGATATTTACTTTGCATCAGCCTGGGGAATTTTCGGTGTTTACATTTGTACTGTTTAACTCTACTAGAAAAAAAAAGGAATTCCTCCTCTGCTAATGTGCCTTGCTTTAAGCACTGCAACAGAATGATCACAGTCAAATTGTTTTATAATCAGTAACACGCCATTTGGGAATCAGAAACCTACTGTTAATAAATTGTGTACAACCATCTTTCTCTGGAGATGTAGTAAGCCTTTGGAGTTAATGTACACTATACAGTCCTTCTTGTTTTAACTAAGTTGTACATTAAGAAGATAGGCTAGGTTAGTACTTAGTGATGAATTATGTGTGTTGATTAGTAATCTGAAATCTGTATGAGTCTTCTATATGTTTTTCGTTAATGTGTGGCTAAAATGTATTCCACAGATAAAAGTCGTAAGACTTGAAAGAAAAGTGAAGACCGATAACCTTCGTAGGAGAGGACTAGGCCATTAGTAAGTAAGTTGCTTAGCAGCCTAGTAAACCCTTGATTTGTTTTTTGATTATTATTGATTTATAGGGTGATATTTGAAAAATGGACAAGGAGTATGGGGTGTCTATTAGTAATTTTACTGTGTAAGTACTATATAGTTACATTTTTACAAAGATTTAGACTCATCCAACGCTATTAGAACTTGAGACTCTTTGAGAACTTCTTCAATAAGCCTTGACTCAGTGAGGTCTTCATACTTTTCATTAACCAATCACAGAACAGAGTTATAAAACTGTCACCTTAACATTAACCATTACCTTAACCACCCCTGTGCTAAATATAGACAATTACCTGACTTAAGTGAAACCCCATGCTTTTCATTACTTGAATAAAACATGCTACACAATTTATGAAAATGATGATGATAAGTCCCATGCATACTAAAGCAAATAGTAAAGAAGAAGGAAGAAGGGAATAAATAGTAAAGAAATTTTGAGGTGTAAGTGGCTGAATTGCTCTCAGAGAATCTTGTCACTCAGTGCTGGGGTGACTTTGGATTTTAAGATAGGACAGGACCTGGAAAACAGGAAAGGGTTATTGATTATTGACAAGGAGAGCTTAGCCAGCTTACTGAAACCAAATGAAACTGATTTTGGCAACTTTCATCTGTGGTCTACCTTGATGATCTTTGTGTCCCTGACCTCTGAGGAGTCCCTCATACTTATAGTAAAGAAGCTTTATGATCTGGAGTCAACTTGGAAATATGCTAGTAATATGCCTTTATTAGTAAGAACAGATTTGGGAGACAAAAATCAAACCGGGAACAGTCTCATCCTAGAGATGACAAACATGATAAAAAAAAGAGAGAAAACCAAAATATATTATAATAAATGTAAAGAAAACCCATTCATTTGATATCTATAGTTTATACAGTTCTTTCATCTATTTGGTTTACTGGAACCTCTCCTGAGTCTGATATGACTGCTATCATCATTTATCTCCTTATGAGATAGAAGGGGAAACTGAGGCTCGGGCTGAGAGATCTGCCCCAGGATGATTATTTGTCTTTGTGTACCCAGCATAGCACCAGACACATAGAAGACACTCACAAATGTTTATTAAAGGATGAATGTGGTTTAAACTTATAAGATCTGAAAATATATCCAATTATTTTCTTATTATTTAAGGCTCTTTTGGTTGCAGGCAACAGAAATAAACAAAATGTAGAGGTATTATAATAAATATGTAGAAACTAAAGTCATGAAAGCTGTTCAGGTCTTGAAAAATGAAAATGAAAACAGGAAAGCACTGGTCAACTAAGACAATATTTCCCTCTCTCTCTCTTTTTCTGTGTGTTTGCTTCATTTTTTATAACCTGTTTCTTCAGACCAGCTTTCTCTGAGTTGCAGACTTGTGTTCTGAAAATACAGCTGTTCTACAACTCCTTGAGTTCATGCGTTACAGATTAAGTCTCATTTCATCTCAATTGCAGATTCTTAGGGAAGAGATGTCAATTGGCTCCACTCTGGTAAGATTCCCACTTTTGAAGTAATCAACCAAGAGACGAGGTAATGCCCTACACACATGGCTACTAGAATCTCATCCCTTTGGTGATGTAGGTGGGGGTAATTAAAGAGAACAGAAAAAGGCATTGATTTATATGCCAGGAAAACATACCAAAGCTGTTCATTACAATTTCTTTTACTCAAATCCCATGTCCTCTTTTTCGTTTTTGCATTAATGCCACTATGAAGGAAAGTTCTTTGAAATACAATATTCTTTATAATTTTCTCTCCTGCATGAGAGGAAAGCCCTTAATAATTCACTGCCTTGGTATTTTTGCAGAGCAGAAAATAGAAGCTACTGAGAATGAATAGTTATTGCTGTCTTTGTAAAAATCTGACTTCCTTGTTGAGATTACGATGCCTATCTTGGAGACGGAGGGGACTGGACAGCTTTTAAAAATTATATATTGTTGATTTAAATTTTATTATCAGAGTATAATTGCTTTACAATGTTGTGTTGGTTTCTACTGTATGACATGGTGAATCAGCTATATGCATACATATATCCCTTCCCCCTGGATCTTCCCTCCTGCCCTCCCCCCAAGCACCTTTAAAAGAAGCTAAAGTTGAAATAGTGATTGTACTATATTATTGGTCTACAAACTGCATTACTAGTCTTCTTTGCCAGTTGGCACTTAAGCTGAGTCAGTCTTAAAGGATAAACCCAAACTATGCAGGTAAAAGAAGAGGATGACGTATACTCCATTAAAAGAAACAAATACTTGAAGCATGATATTTCCAGGAACACATATACTGCAGAATAGTTGCATTGTAGATCATAAGGTGGAGAGGTAGCAAATGTCACTGGAAAATAGGGGCCACTGGGTGATGTCTCGAGGAAGTGAACTTTATTTTGTGAGCAGTAAAAGCCATTGAAGAAGGCTAAGGAGTACTCAAAGTTTAAAATATATTCGAAGCTTAAAACCTCAATCTGGAAAGAAAACCATTGGACCAGAAATAAGGAAGGTAGAGCATGAGGAGATTGTTGCAGTTATAGATATAATACAGATGCGGAAAATAAGGGCTTGAATCAAAGTGGTAGCAGTGAGAATAAAGAGAATAGGATTTAATAAGACATAATAATAAGGATGTCAGATCTTTAATTGTTGCTGAGAATGTGGGAAACGGGGGACATTTTTGACTTTGGGGTATAGTGGGACCATTCACAGAAAAAGCACAGGAAGATGGTTGAGTCAGACACGGAGACCACATGATCATTATCCTCGACTTCGGTGAGTTCTGATATTTATGAAACATCTAAGTGGAAATGTTCAATAGCTAACTGAAGATACAAGTCTAGAGTTTAGGGAAGAAGTTGTAACTAGAGATGATTAATTTAGCAGAAAGTATTAAAAATCATACACAGTTTGGGGAATTTCACATTTAACTTTTCATATATTCAGGCTCCAATTGTAATATAAATAGAATAAAATTCAGTTGACATATGAATTTATAGAGCCTTCACCAGATTCTTTTGCCTTCCATAGTCTGTCTTTGTTATAACAAATTTGTTTCTTTTATCAGTGCTGTTGAAACTGAGCTTTATAAAACCTTCATTTCTAAAAATGCATTTTCCAAGGAGCAGTTCCAAAGATAGAAAAGTGTATTGGATGGATTCTATTCTGACCTAATATGGTGTTTAAAAAAATATGTTTGCATTGCTACATGTATTTTTTCAATGGTTGTAGTTTATAAATTCTTTGAATAGGATAAAATACTAGTTACTTAGTGTTCACAAGTAAACTTACTCTTAACTTGTTTTCTGACTTTTATAATGTAGGAACCATATTCAATTGCAGAAATAATCTTTCGTGTTGATTTTTTTTTTTGGTGTGAACATTTTGAAGGTCTATAGAATTTAAAGCTTCCTTCTTCTAGTCTATCAGGATTCCCCTGATACTTTATGTCAGCTCACCGCCCTCTGTGTGTGGTGTGTGTGTGTGCACGCACACACTCAGACATCTCCAACTCTTTGTGGCCCCACAGACTTTAGCTCGCTAGGCTCCTCTTGAGCTCTGCTTGGGAGGATCCCCTGGAGTAGGAAATGGCAGCCCGCTTCAGTATTCTTGCTTGGAAAATTCCAGACTCCTCTGTCCATGGAATTTGTCAACCGCTTGTTTAATTGATAGTTTAAAACGTCACTCTAGATCTTGCCTGTTTCTAAGTTATCTGGACACAGTTGTATCTTACAGTCTAGGCTTCCTCCCAAGGTTTGTCTATAGGGCCCGCTGCCTCTTGGTGGGCTAGTATTGTTGCAGGCTGAACCCTTCATGACTGACTCACCCTGAAACATGTATCTCAATATCATCCATGTTCTTAACCAGCAAGAGAATCAGAAGGGTGGCAGGTCTGGAAAGCAGTTGATATGTAGAAAGGCAAAACAGAATCTTCATCTTCAGTCAGATGCAATCTAGGAAAGACCTGAAGGATCAGTTCAGTTCAGTTCAGTTGCTCGTCGTGTCCGACTCTTTGCGACCCCATGAATCGCAGCACACCAGGCCTCCCTGTCCATCACCAACTCCCGGAGTTCACTCAGACTCACGTCCATCAAGTCTGTGATGCCATCCAGCCATCTCATCCTGGGTCGTCCCCTTCTCCTCCTGCCCCCAATCCCTCCCAGCATCAGGGTCTTTTCCAAATGAGTCAACTCTTCGCATGAGGTGGCCAGAGTACTGGAGCTTCAGCTTTAGCATCATTCCCTGCAAAGAAATCCCAAGGCTGATCTCCTTCAGAATGGACCAGTTGGATCTCCTTGCAGTCCAAGAGACTCTCAAGAGTCTTCTCCAACACCACAGTTCAAAAGCATCAAATCTTCGGTGCTCAGCCTTCTTCACTGTCCAACTCTCACATCCATACATGACCACAGGAAAAACCATAGCCTTGACTAGAAGGATAGTTTCAAATAATTGAAACTCTGTGATACAGAAGAAAGAGGCTTTAAATACTACAGACCTTCTGAAGGTAGTACAAAGACCAGTGGTTTAAAGCTAGGGACAGATTCAGGTTTCCTG
This sequence comes from Aepyceros melampus, assembly GCA_006408695.1. Taxonomy (NCBI): domain Eukaryota; kingdom Metazoa; phylum Chordata; class Mammalia; order Artiodactyla; family Bovidae; genus Aepyceros; species Aepyceros melampus. The sequence continues at coordinate 196,692 of SJXQ01009911.1, forward strand.
TAAAAAGAAATTGCTAACATTTAGTGAAAGGGAGTGAAAGGTTGCAAAAGGTGAAACTTATCAATTGTTGTGTATGCTATACAGAGGATATATGCTTATCTCTGCAGTGATTGAAAACAAGATTTGGGTGTCTATCAGAGCTGAATTGAAACCTTACTCCACAGCTTTCTTAGCCTGTGGCCTACTAAATTTTATCATCCCCATCCTTTTAAAAGTCATAATGACAGGACAAATTTGGCACCAATCATGCTGCCTTTACTATTGAGAGCACTCCCCATAAACTTCCTGTACTCTGATCTATATCCCAGGGTCTGTTTCCGGGGGACCGTACTTAAATCAGTAGTATTTTCATCTTCATCATCTAATTCTAGCAAATTATCAGCACCATCAGGGCACAGAATCAGCTTTATTCTTCTTTGTATTCCAAGAGCTGTGATTATTCAATAAACGTTTCCATATCTTACGTGTGAGAGCTTTAAATAGACTCTTACCAAGTTACCCATCTTCCCTCCAGTTGAGCAGTGCATAACACACGTCCATAAAATGCCTCTGTGTGTGCGAGTATTTGCGTACTAAGTCACTTCAGTCATGCCTGACTCTGTGTGACCCTATGGACTGTATGTAGCTCCCCAGGCTCTTCTGTCTGCCTCCTCTTATTTTACTGAATGCTCTTCAGCATACCCTCCATGCTCAAGAACATGGATTTCTAAATGCAAATGAAATTGCTCAGTCGTGTCTGATTCTTTGTGACCCCAAAGACTGTAGCCTACCAGGCTCCTCTGTCCGTGGAATTTTCCAAGCAATAGTACTGGAGTGGATTGCCATTTCCTTCTCCAGGGGATCTTCCCAACCCAGGGCTCAAACCTGGGTCTCCTGCATTCTAGACAGACGCTTTACCATCTGAGCCACCAGGGAAGTTCTAAATGCAAAGGTACTTCTTGAAACAAAATGCCACTTCCTCTTGTATATTTTCAGTTAGTTACTAGGTTAAAGTTAAGCAACTACTATAGCCCACATTAATCTTGTGTTGGCAGCATAATTTAGTGATTGAAACAAGATTTGGGTGTCAGATACACCTGAGTTGAAGCCTTATCCCACCATTACCTAAGTTTCATTGTCCACATCTTTAGAGGAAGGGTGAGGATATTAATACCTACCTCTTTGGGTTGTGGGGAGAATCAAAGAAAATGTATGCAGAATGCCAGACATACAGCAAATACTCAAAGCAAGTCAGCTATTTTCTGTGATATTATTTTATTAATATTTCAAATTCACTTTATTATTCATTCTCTGTAAATTTGTTTTCATACAGATCAAAATACTTACTAATTTCCCTTGTAATTTCTTCTTTGACCTATGGGTTATTTAAAAATCTGTTGTTTAATTTGCAAATATTTGCAGATATCCAAATTTCCTTCTGTTGTTGATTTCTAATTTCAACCCACTGTAGTCAGAAAACTTACTTTGTATGATTTCAATCCTTTTAATTTATTGACGGATTCTGTGGCCTAGCTCATTTTTGTAAATTTGATAAAAGGTATATGAAATCTAAATATTGCTCATCTCCTTCTGCATTATTTTCTTGAAAATGGACTTGTAGCCTTTCTAATATTATTGCATTTTCTCTGCAAATTTTGACCTGCATGATACTAGTTTTAAGGCTTCCCAGGTGACTCTAGCAGTAAAGAACTTGCTTGCCAATGCAGGTGATGTAAGAAACGCTGGTTCAATCCCTGGGTTGGGAAGATCCCCTGAGTAGGAAATGGCAACCCAATCCAGTATCTCATTCCAGGGATCCTGGAAAATCCCATGGACAGAGGAACCTGGTGGGCTACAGTCCACAAGGTCACAAAGAGTTGAACATGACTGTGGTGACTTAGCATGCATACATGATAGTAGTTTTAGAGCGTTATCAGTGAATTTTCTCCTTTGCCCCTTCTGATCAGAGTTATCTTGGTCAGTTCAGCTAGGCAGCTGCCAGAGTTATCCTTCGTTATCTTCAGAAGACAGGGCACTGAATCCATTGCCTGGAGCTCATCGTTCTCGTACTAGAAGCCAGGTGCTGAGAGCAGATTCTGAAATTCAGCACCATCCGCATGTCCAGCTGGTCCGCTTTCTTTCTTTCCAAAGCCATGACCTTATACAGGGATTGGAGATGAACACACCACCTGTGCCCTAAGTCACTCAGCTTTTCTATTTAGGGCTGCAAATGTTCACAAGAAAGAGAGAAAGCAGAGACTTTTCCTGGCAGTGTGTACACACACTCGCATGATGTAGCAGAAGCTAATCATGGTTCTTGAAAAACTATGTTAAGAAATAGGGACTCGTGTGGCATGAATGTTTTTGCTCCGTTTGTTTTATTTTATATTTTGTAAGATCCAAATTTCTACATTAATTCAATAAGATAATGCCACTTCCATTTATAAATTTAAACTCAATGAAAATAAGTATTGAGTACATGGTTATTTAATGATAGTAAATACCAGTTTCAATAGATTTACAGGGGAAGTGGTCTGTTATGTATATATTTTATATTTGTAGCTTTTGTATTAGCATTTTGCTTTTCAATGTGGAGCTGATAAGAATGAGTTTAAGTGATAAATAATCAAAGAATCAAACACAATAAAATAAGTAAATATGGGAGCCATCATAGAAAATTGGCTGAGATCATTGGTTTTGAATCTGAAAATATGTGCATATCAATTTATTAATACTTTTCTGAGCTTTAATTTTCCTCATCTGTAAAATATAGGTAATAGTTGTAACTGCTTACTAGCTAGGGGTTTTTTTGGTTGCAAAGTTAGGCAAAAAGGAGTATATTTATAGGAGAGTTCATAGAATTCATGAGAAATCTGGAGAACTGAGCTCAGAAATTGGGCCAGAGCCATGTCATGCTGGAGAGGAGCACAACTACATCCTCCATGGGAGGAGTCTGCTCAGGGTGCTCCTTCCACGCTTTGCATGATCTCTAGGTTGAATGGCTTCTTGATCACACACTCCGAACCTGGAGTTCCAGGCAGGAGAAGCCAGGTGACTAAGCCTTGGTTGCATGGCCATGCTGAGATATGTCCAGGAAAGTAAGGATCTGGCCTTTTCAATTCATACAATACCCTTATGCATATATAATGGGCAGAAACAAACAAGCAACCAAATAATGGGCAAAAGACCACACAGAATTTTTGTGCTTTAATTACTGAAATATATGCACAGCGCTTAACATAGTACCTCATTCATAATGGATATTAGTCATAATTGTTCTTTTTTCTTGGAGAAGCAAAACCACGATGAGTCATATATAATAAGGTTCTGTACATTCAATAAATGAAGAAGAAAGAAAACTACAAAGCTTTGTATTTTTTTTTTAAACAAAAACCAACACATTTACCCCAGATATAGTTGTTGCATGCAGTGAGAATATATTTCCTTAAATAAGCTTTCAGTATTATAAAAATTAAATTATCCAAGGGAAATAAGGGTGTTTGACTTTCCTAAGCATGTAAAGAAAACACATTTGTTCCATGAGATTTCCCAGAAAGAATACTGCAGCGGGTTGCCATATTCTTCTCCAGGGGATCTTCCAGACTCAGGGATTGAACGAGCGTCTCCTGCTTGGCAGGCAGATTCTATACCACTCAAACACCTGGGAAGCCCATAATTCTCCTACGGGTGAAGTCAGTTCGCAGGGAGGTGGTCAGCTGAAATTTTTTTGCTGCCCAACCTCCCAGAAGATGGAGGAATGAGAGGCTCGGTCCCAGGAGTATATAGCAGCACATCAAGTCATCTACCACCGCTACTTCGCTTCCTACCATCATTTGATATGCTTGCCCACTCCTCCTTCTGAAACACTCTTCTCTTGGCCTCTATGGTGCCACACTCTTGCTTTTCTTTTTTCCTTCCTATCTGAAGGTCTTCCTTTTATTTATTTATTTTTTTTAAGGTCTTCCTTTTAGACCTAAATTTCCCTGGACCTTTATTTCTCTTTACTTAACATGAGTGCATTCTTTCTCATGCCTTCAAATATTATCTGATGACTTTTAAATTTATAATTGTAACTCATATGTCTTAACTACCTCCAGAACTGTGAATCTAACGATTGCTCATTTCATCTAGGATGTCTCACAGACATCTCAACATTTTTTTCAAAAAACCGAACCCATATCTTTAGTATTGATCCTCATCTTGTATTCTCTTAGTTGTTTATGCTAGAATCCAGAAAGCCAAATTTAGCACCTTCATCCACATTATATCCTCATTAAAAAATGACCTATTTTTAGTGGATTTGACCAACAACACACATCTCATGTGTATTCCTTTATTCTCTCTATTTCTGTTGCTCCACCATCTTTGATCTAAGCTGCTACAATAGCACCTTCTCTGACCTTCCAGTGTACATCTTTGCTTCTGTCAGATCATTCTTTATACAGCAGCTAGAACGGTCACTCAAGAGTGCAAATACTATCGTGTTACTCACCTATCTAAAATCCTGGACTTGTGCACTAAAATTATTACTGTGACCTACAGTATCTTGAGCATACCCTAGACTTTTGTATGTCCTCAAATGTGTTTTTCATATGCTGTTCCCACTGCCTGGAATACACTATCTCCAGACTTTCTTGTGTTGTGTTTAGTTTCTCAGTCTTGTCCAATTCTTTGTGACCCCATGGACTGTAGCCTGCCAGGCTCCTCTGTCCACGGGGATTCCCCAGGCAGGAATACTGGAATGGATTGCCATGCCCGCCTCTAGGGAATCTTCTCAACCCAGGCATTGAACCCAGGTCTCCTGCATTACAGGAATGCCTTTACCGTCTGAGCCAACAGAGTAGCCCCCTCTGACAGTTATTCTTTAAATTTCAAGACAGAATCAATACATTACTTTTCCAGGGAAGCCTGTTCTAACTTGGCTAAACTAGCTTTCCCTGCTAAAGACGTTTTTAGCATTTACTCCTCCTCTCTCAGATGCTTTATCAGAATTTTAAATATAATATAAATTTTATTTCCTTTCTCCCACATTAGACTATTAATTTCATGAAAAATAAGACTATGATTTTTGCTGTACCACTAGGCTGTCAGTGTCTAAAAAGTATCTCAAACATAGCAGTTCTTCAGTAAATTTCAGTTGAACATTTTATCAAATTCACACACACACACACACACACACACACACATATATATATATACACCCATATTGTCTTAGTCTGTTTGGATTGCTAAAAGAAGAATTGGGTATCTTAAATAATAAACATTAATTGTTCTGGAGGCTAAGAATTTCAAGATCAAAGTGCCAGGAGGTTTGTGTTTGGTAAGAACTAATTTTTTACATTTGTGCTAATTTCTTTTAGGTTTCAGGAAAGACCAAATTTAGGTATGACTCCAAGTCATTTCCTGATGTTTCTGAAAATCAATGTGCTAAGGTGCTTTCAGTCATGTCCGAATTTTGTGACCCTATGAACTGTAGCCCACCGAGCTCCTCTGTTCATGGGATTTTCCAGACAGGAATACTGGATTGGTTTGCCATGCCCTCTTCTAGAGGATCTTCCCGACACTGGGATAGAAACCTCATCTCTCGTGTCTCCTGATCGGCAGGCAGGTTCTTTACCTCTAGTGCCACCCAGGAAGCCCAAAAATCAATACATTTGAACAATAATTCAGAATCATGGATTTTGCAATGTACCCGGGAATCCTGGGTACTGCCAAGTATGTAGTAAATCTTCAGTAGGTCCTTATTGATCAAGTAAGTGATGGAGCAAAGATAATTATAACCCATGTGTGATGGTTAATTTTATGAGTCTACTTGGCTTGGCCAAGGTACCAAAATATTTAGTCAAAAACCAATCTAAATGTAGCTGTGAAATTATTGTTTATATTTAGAAGGGATTAACACTTAGATCAGTAGACTTTGAGTAAAGCAGATTACTCTCCAAAACATGGGAAGTCCATATCCTTAGAAAAGAGACTGAAGTCCCCTGAGTAAAGGAGAAGACTCTGCCTCTAGACCACCACTGGGTCTGAACTGCAACATTATCTGGTCTCCAGCCTACAAGTCTACCCTACAGATTTCAGGCTTCCAAGCTGTCACAATGGCATGATTCAGTTCCTCAAAATGAATCTCTCTCTCTGTATTTACTATATATTTACATATCCTATTGATTCTGTTTCTCTGGAGAATCTTGACTAATATACCCTGTGGTCCTTATGCTGTGATTTTGAACTTAAATATGTAAATGACTGATATAAGTTAGAATTTGGGATGCCCTCTCATTTCATCTCACTATGAATTATACTAAATTAGGTTACAAAGTATGATTTTTTTGTACATTAATATTAACACATCATCTCTCTATAGTAGAGATTTTGTTAGTAGACTTTGGTTAAACAGGTAAAGTAAATGAAAAAAAGTGTGACCCTAAATCTTACTTTCTAGAACACAAAAGAAGTTACCCTTCTAATTTGAAAACTTAAATGAAAATCTTGAAAGTTTCAGGCTCTAGGGAAAATGTTTACAGTCACCATATGAGCAAGGCCAGCTAGAGGGTGTCCAATGATCTATTTTAGATTTTTTGAGGCTGAATCTGCCATGGAAAGCACAAGGCAGCTAACGGAGACCTTCCTTGTAAACCAGGCAGGAATTCTGAAGTAATGAACTCTGCTCCCTGTGTGGGTACCATAAACTTCGTAATGAATAACACTCTTTGAACGTCTGGACAAGAAAGATGTCTCACTCCAGGAGGGATGTTTTCCTTTCTGTAACTAAACTGAGCTTAGCTGATATTTGAAGCCTGACTTCACACTCTTTGGAGCTCCTCTTTGATCCAATACAGTTTAGTCAAATTGACTCTGATATGTTTGCAGATTGGAGTGGGGGTTAGGAAAATGTGGGAGTTGGGGTGTGAACTGTGTGTTTCTCTTCAGCTGGAAATTTGCCAATATCTTTCTCTAAGGAAATAAGATTCCCTTTCCAGTTTTGATTGATCGATAGTAAGAAGAGATTTGGATATAGCTTTTGGCTCAAAATGAATTGGGGAGAGTCCCAAAGAAGAGCCACAAAAGTGGGATTTGGTTTGGCAAGTGAAATATAGAGGGGGAGTTGAAAGAAATGTCAGCCTGGAGGAGAGAACCTAGCAGACGATTGACTGATAGTCCACAGGTAAGGAAGAAGAGGTTTGATTACTTCTCAAGGCATACAAAGGATAAATGAGAAAAACACCAAGCTGTAATGTTAATGATGAATCAGCAAGGAAAATTCATGTCACTATTGAATTAAAAAATAATTAGCAATAGAAATCATGAAATGGTTTCCAGGGTCTTGATAATGAGGCAATTATCCATCTTCTTCATCTCTTTTAGATGCTTTAGATTCCTTAAAATTAAAGAAAGGGAATCCTTTTACTATATGAATATTTGATGCTTGTGATATGTATATTATTCAGCAAACATTTATTCCTCTTTCACCATCTACCTTCCACACCTCCATGGGAAGAGTATATTTTGCCCCTACACTGGTTTTGAGCTTGGCTCTTCACTTGCTTTGGAGAATGAAATGTGGATAAAAATGAAAGGTACCAGTTCTGAGTTTAAGCCTTAAAAGACATCACATATTTCCATTTACCCATCTGGCATCTCTGACACTTACATGAGGAAAACTTGCCCTGGGTGGCTGTGCTCCTGTGCACGTGTGCTCAGCCACTTCACTCGTGTCTGACTCTTTGACCCCATGGACTGTAGGCTGCCAGGCTTCTCAGTCTGGGATTTTCCAGGCCAGAATACTGGAGTGAGTTGCCATGCCCTCCTCCAGGGGATCTCCCCAACCCAGGGATCAAACCCATGTCTCCTGTGTCTCCTGCATTGTCGGCGAATTCTTTTCTGCTGAGCAACCTAGCCTGGACTCAAACTGAGGCAAGTATGCAGACCCACCTAAGCCCCAGTCTGAAGCAGAGGTATCCTCACTACTCTGTAGGCCCGTAGGAGAGATATCAAGACTGTGCCTCTGAATTTTTTACTAGTTTGAATGGGTTCAGTGCTTATTCATAGTCTTCTTCTTATTTGTTTGTTTGTTTGTTTTTTCTTTTTTGGCTACACCATGTGGCTTGCAGGATCTTATTAATAATTCCTCGACCAGGGATCAAACCCAGGCCTGGCAGTGAGAGAATCAAGTCGTAACCACTGGACCACCAGGGAATTTCCTCATTCAATAAGTCTTTTTGGGCATTTACTATGTAACAAGCTTTGTGCTAGATGCAGGAGATATAAAAGACTCAACCTTCAAAGAGCCTCTAGGTTACTGGAGGAGACAGACAGATATACAGTGAACCAGGTTCATATAAGAATCGGTGCTATAAGGGCTAAAGTTATAGTGTCATGTGGTTGGAAAATTGAAGAAATAATGTACAGCTTGGAGGAGGTAAAAGTATATCAGGAATGACTTCATAAACAGGGATTGTTGAATGTGTTAATTGGAGACATCACTTGTGTAAGTTGTATTGATCCATGCTTTCACATGTGTGTATCCAAGTGAGACATGTGCATCCCACACTGGGGATATATACCTGGGGTCATGTGTGAAACAGCTGTTACAGAATAAGAACCATACATAAGTATGTGCAGCATGAGATAATGTTCAAAACAATTTCAAAATGCCATAAAAGCCTATTTATCAATTTCATCTGTATTCATGTAAATATAAGAACCACATAACACAAACTGGGATTTATAGCTCTTGAATAATGATAAATATACAAACTAAGTCATTGAATCTTTTTCGGAGCAAAAGTAGTCAATTCCTAGGAGACTATTTCTTGTGTAAAACTTCAAACTTCTCATCAAGTATTAGTACTTATGGAGTCATTTTCTAGGAAATCATATTTATAATAAGAATAAAATGTCAGGACAAAAAGCTTTGAGATGAAAATTCGATTTCTGTTGTCCGACACTAGGTGCTTCAGCTTTCAGTTTAGTTTTTGATTAAAGGAGGGGGTCATGGCTTTCAAATACTATTTATTTATTTACATTCAAATACAAAGTCACATCTTCTCAAATTAAGAGCAGGCCGTGGATGGAAGCTGCCTGGGGACTGGATTCCATGTTCGATTTTTACCAGAAGTGTGACTTTGGCAAGCCATGAAATTAAAAGACGCTTACTCCTTGGAAGAAAAGTTATGACCAACCTAGATAGCATATTCAAAAGCAGAGACATTATTTTGCCGACTAAGGTCCATCTAGTCAAGGCTATGATTTTTCCAGTAGTCATGTATGGATGTGAGAGTTGGACTGTGAAGAAGGCTGAGCGCGGAAGAATTGATGCTCTTGAACTGTGGTGTTGGAGAAGACTCTTGAGAGTCCCTTGGACTGCAAGGAGATCCAACCAGGCCATTCTGAAGGAGATCAACGCTGGGATTTCTTTGGAAAGAATGATGCTAAAGCTGAAACTCCAGTACTTTGGCCACCTCATGCGAAGAGTTGACTCATTGGAAAAGACTCTGATGCTGGGAGGGATTGGGGGCAGGAGGAGAAGGGGACAACAGAGGATGAGATGGCTGGATGGCATCCCTGAGTTGATCGACGTGAATCTGAGTGAACTCAGTGAGTAGGTGATGGACAGACATGAGTCTGAGTGGGCTCCGGGAGTTGGTGATGGCCAGGGAGGCCTGGCGTGCTGGCGATTCATAGGTCGCAGAGAGTCGGACACGACTGAGTGACTGAACTGAGGGAGGCCTGGCGTGCTACGATTCATGGGGTCGCAAAGAGTTGGACATGACTGAGTGACTGAACTGAACTGAACTGAACATCTCTAAGTCTCAGAATCTCTTCCTGTAAACTGGGAGTGGTAATAATACTACCCCGTAAGTTGTTGAGAGAATGTACCTATCGGGCTTGGCACGGTGCCTGGAATGTGCAAAGATCTCAAGAAATGTTGGTTGCAATTATTATTGTTGTTATTTGTCCAGTAGAGGAAGGTAAACATTTAAAATATAGAATTTATTATTTATGTAACATTTGTGAGTGGGAATATATGAGTATAAAACCCTGAAACCTTTGAGTGTGCAGTCATGTTTTGGATTATTTTGACTTCAATTGGCAGGGGACAGACTATGAGCTCACATGGATTTTCTAGACTTTAGGAGGTAGTATTAGGACAATGGGCTTCCCAGGTGGCGCTAGTGGTAAAGAACCCGCCTAGCAAAGCAGGAAATGACTGAAACAAGGGTCGAGTCCCTTGGTCAGGAAGAGCCCCTCGAGGAGGGCATAGCTACCCACTCCAGTATTCCTGCTTGGGGAACCCCATGGACAGAGAGGAGTCTGGTGGGCTATATAGTTCATAGGGTTGCAAAGAGTTGGATACGACTGAAGTGACTTAGCTTGCATACGTGCATGCCTTAGGACATCGCAACAGAGAGAATCACATTCTTGGCTTTTAACCTCTGTCTTTAGGGGATGTTGATATAAAACATCAATCATCTGAACCATCTTAGCCATGCACTACAGCTCAAGTCTCTCCTCATCAATGATTTTCATTTAAACTAAATCTGGGGACTTCCCTGGTGGTCCAGAGGCTAAGACTCTGAGCTCCTAATGTAGGGGGCCTGGGTTCGATTCCTGGTCAGGGAACCAGATCCCACATGCCACAACCAAGACCCCATGTAGCCAAATAAATAAATATATATTTTTAAAAAAATCTGTAAGAAGTATTTGGTAAATAACCTTTCTCCTTCCTCTTTTTTCTTTTACTTTCCACATGTCAAGAACAGCGTATGGCCAAATTATTTTTTTCCACATTACTCATTTTAACCGGGACTTTCAGAGAAACATTTTTAATTGTTTTTAATTTATCTAAAAACAGGCTAAAAAGTTTAATTAACAGGCTCCAAGTAATAGTTATACCATTTCTCCTCTGCTATCAGCTTTCACTTTTATTTACGATGGGTGTCCCCTGTGTCTCTTTCACACCAAAGTCCACTATCACTAATATTTCTGTGATATGTGAATAAACCTACATGTAAAGTTAGCACTTGCAATCAATGCAAATTAATGACTTTTTAAAAAAATTTCAATCAGGAAAAGCAGCTTTGTAGTTGAAAATCCCATGCTGGCCCTAGAGTGGGAGTTTTTCCAGCCTCTGCTTAAATCCAAAAAAATACTGCAATCTTCTGGCACAGGCCCACTGTAATGCTTTAAAAACAATTTAGCAACTGTCATTGCTGTAATTACAGTAACTAATTACCATCCTTAGCAAACAAATAGCTTAACATAATACGCAAGCCGAATCAATTTTGAAGAAATGCAAATTCCAAAAGCGAAAAAGGGCATTTTGGCAAACCTGAAAGGGAAGCAGGAAAATAATACACTTTGTTTTATCTGCACATAATTCCCAGGGAATATCATATCATAAATATTTGCATTCAGTTCTTATCAGGACATTTGCATTTGCTTCTTATCAGTGTGCAGACCGGACTCTGCCAGATAGAGAGAAGGGCGCCCCACCATGCACATATTTCTAATGAATCACGTCTCGGGCCCAGAGAATATTTTGGCTGGAACTTTATCACCCAGATGAAGAGGTCATTTACTCTCCGAGTTGGTTCATCTTGGAATTGTCTTGAGATTTTGATGTGATTCACCCGATGCAGCATTTATTTATTTCTTTATTTTAGACAAACGCTGGAGGCAGTTTTCTACTGGAACATTTCTTCCAAAGGCAGCTAGCTGTTCAAAGACACTTCTCCCCTTGCTGGCCACCCCTTCTCCACCCACTCCCCAACTTCTGCAAAAATGAAATCATATGTAAACAACATCGGTTCCAATTATTTCAGATTCAGTAACAGGCCTGGCCATCTTTATTTTGTAGGAATCAATAAATAGAATAAAAGCACCACATAGGATAAATCGAGCCCTACTTGACCATCATTATCTCAAAATATAGTGCCAAATCGTGTTGTAGTTCTCTAGAAGCACTTTTGATTAGCAGCGGCTTCCTTAGTAAAGGGAGGCAGTGTTGATGGCCAGGAAGCCACCTTACTAATGAGACCATCAGATTCCTCTAAGGGTCTATCCAGATAAATCCATTGCTCATCTTATTATAAGAAAAGTGCATCTTACCCAAGAGCACACATAGAGTCAGTAAGCAAGCGGATAGCAGCTTTCCTCTTAAGCGAATAATAATTTTGTCCTTTTTAACCCTTGACTTATCATCTGACTCGGAACCCAGCACTCACTGGCTTACTGTGCTTGGACATAAAACATTCAAGCAGTCTATTTTGTTTTGGAGAGAGAAGCAGGAATATTATTCATATTGATTGGATCCTTTCTGTTGGACTTGGCCGTTTAATTAAACCAGATTTGTATTTTAGTGCCTTGGTAACATGAGGTTCAAATAGATAGGGGTATTATATCCTTACGGAAAGCACAGACAGGATGGTATACAAGACTCAGGGCTGTGCAAGTAAGGAGTTCTACAGGAGTGCTATTATTATACAATTTCCCCTGAAATTTTATCATCTACTTGATATTATTGCGCAAATTCTGAGGTCAGACTTCAAAGTAAAACTCGGGATGGGATCAATTGGAGTACTAGGATTTCAATTTCCAATTATAAATTAAAATATAGATATAATGGGAAAATTTGTCATTTATAATAGCAGCAAAAATGCATTTAATTGTACCTCATAGTGATTTTATTCATGAATATGGTCACTTCAACTTAATTTCACCCTTTACCCAAGTAGAATTTCACTTTGGTTATTTGTTTAACACAAAAGAGAACTTCTGGTTTATTATGATTCAAATGATTGACACATCTCTATTTGGATCCAGAAAATGCTATTTAAAAATCTTATAAGTGTGTAAACATCTCGTGAAACTTTATTCCCATAACAACAAAAGAGCTTTCTGTCAAATTATTTGTTTTAATTATCATTTTAAAAAATCCATAGTTTAAATTTTTTCCTAAATAGCCCTGTTAACATAAGGTTTTTCTGGTATCTTGATTTCAACATAAATTATTTTGTTAAAAAACATGTAGACATAGTTACATATATTGATGCTGAGAATTTAATAATATTTAAGCCTTAAATGAACATTTTATATCAATATCTTATGAAATTATTTCTTTAAGATGTTTTCAAATATTAAATGTGAGATGAAAATTTATACATAAATGAAGTGTGTCATCTTAAAAGCAATTCACATAAAATTTTCAAAAAACTTACCTTTTCTCTAAATTCAGCTCTTGTGTACATGTTTACCTTGTGTGTTATGCTCTAAATCCAGGATGCATCCTCTGTTATATGTAAAAGAAATGTAAAATCTCCTATTTAAAAAAAGCAAAAGCTAGAGAAGGAATAACACTAAAAACTATTTGTGAGATACAATAATTCTTCTGAAAAAGACATTATATCTATCTTTCATGTTTTATCATTGTTTTTAGCTTTTTCTTTGAGGTGGGAAGAGCTTACAGTTAAGAGCCCATTATCAGGGTGAAGGATGCAGGAAATCCAAAATATTTATGTTTGTTCATGGCACACAGACAAAAGACAGTTCTCAGGAAAAGGACTTTCTGATTAAGTGATTGAAAACACTCTGGTGGATTTTAATAGCTTCTTCTCTCCAAGAGATAACATCATCTTCATCCTTATCGCTATTCTGAAACTTATTTTAAACATTCTCCTGTGCTCTTCCAATTAGATCCTCTGCTCTCTTGGCTTCCTGTATCCTCACTGCAACTCATCTCATTTGTTTGCTTTCTCATTTTTGTCAGCAGGTGGGTGTAAAACGAGGCATTTAACAGTTAATTGAAGGGACATGCTTTCCAGAGTCAAATTCATCTACGTGGCATTCGGCCCCCATCTCTTGGCGATAAAACATGGGTGTGTAAAGCATCAACTTGCACTTTGTAAAAGCTTAGAATATTGGTGATTTATTGAATGGCATGGCAGAGGATGATCAAGAGGAATCTGCTCATTTTGAAATGAAAATTGGTAATGCCCAAACAGATAAATAAAATCACGTCCAACACTTGGCCAAAGTCTACTTAAGGGAAACAGATGTACTGAGAAGTAGTTTACTATTATATACACTTGCTCATCCTTCTGTCTAGAATACTTTTCTCCCAGATTTCTCTAATGCTGATGCTTACTCACCATTTTGGCTCAATCAAAATATCACCTCTTTAGAGATGCCTAAAAACCTTTGCTGATCATTCTAGCTAAAGTAGCTGTCCCCCACCCACCCCACACAAGCACAGTCTATTTCTGATTCTTTTTTAAATGAATTTTTGTGTACTTCATTGCATTTACTGTTGGGCATAATTTATATATATTTTATATATGGATGACTTTGTAGTTTGCCTCTGACTCCCTCCTGGTGAGGTCAAGAATTTTACAATACCTGTTAATACTGTTGTAATAACAATATATAGAGTATTTCTTGGCACATATCAAGCAGTTGTTAATTGTTTTTTTGTTAAATAAATACATTTATTGAAATCCAGATACTGTGGTCAGCCTTTTAAAAATAATTTTCACAGTCATCCTGTGAGATAGGTACTAATAATAAATCCATTATATATATAACGTCTAAGACTTAGAGAAATTATTAAGGGCACACAGCGTAGGCACTACAGCTGGGAATCAACGTCAATTCTGCTCAGGACCTCAAAGCTCCTGTTTCAACAACTCTCTGTTTTCCCCTACTTTATACTTCAATTAATCCTACTTTCATTCAATAAATGTATGTTTTACTACAGCGTGGGACAGAGATTGCCATTGGTATGGGGAACTTTCAAAGAAAATAACAAGTGATCTTTTTGCTGTTTTGTCAAAAAATAAATGTTTTATTGGCCTTTGAGTTCCCTCTCTTTTGAGCATTCGAACTTTCAATAGCTCATGGAAACCCAGGTGACAGCTATGACTCAAAAAGTTCTTTTCCCTTCTATACGAAGAATGGACATTGCAAATTTTCCTCTAAGGGAGGATAAGATAAAAGAGAATTAGAAGTGATATTATTCTTGAAGTATTCTGCAGACCAACAGACCAGACAGAGGATATGGATAAAGGTTTCCGAACGCAGATTACAAAACTGGCCTTGAAGAGAAGGGAAAATACAACCGTCGGAATGTCTGCTGAAGTCTTATTCTACCAAAGGCAGGGCATCTGATAAATTCTAGACTTGCTGACAGCTCAGAAAGATGAAGAAACAAGGAAAGAAAACAATATTCTGGACAAAATTATGAAAGAATGTTTGTGATAGAGACATGATAGGGACTTTTGTAGGAAGTAGTCAAATCATTTGAGATACTAAATAAAAAATCACAGGAGACACTCTATACTGTATCTGAGGCTTTAGGGAATACCCTGCCTAGAGTTTATAACAAGGGCAAGCCTCCTTCCATGGTCAGGAAAGTCAAAAGTTCATGTGGCTTGAGAGGAATCTTGGAAAAGTAGAATTTGTAACAATGCAAATGAGTGTAAGTAAGAAACAGAAATGTGATACCTAAAGTTAACAAATGCAGCCAAAAAGAAGCTCTCTGATAAAGTCATCTAGTAGAAGGATATCTTCAAAAATGGAGGGAGGCCTTGGCCCAGATGCACACAGGAGCAGAGAGTGGGTCTGGAGAAGATTATCAGGAAGGCTAAAGTCCAAGGTGAAAAATAAGCTTCAATAACAGTTTCATATAACCCAAAGGCCTTGTTTCTCTCTGGAGAGTAAAGAGAATAAGAAAAAGATAACTGTATCTGTGAATGCTCCAATAGATATATGCCTAAGGTAATAGAAAAATTATTTAGACCCTGCTTTGATTATATATTTCCAGCAAGGAAGACCATCTTCAAACTTGACAAGTTAGAACAAAGATCATTAAAAGGATATAGAGGCCCAGATTAGGTGAGCAAATGAATTGTGAAGAAACATTTATTAGCTTTATGGAGTAAAGTCTCAGATGAATTAAATTGTAAAGTACTGGGATATCACACAGAGAACACCATAGTGCCCTTTTAGAAGTCCTGGTGATTGAGAGACTTACCAAAGTATTGCAGATGGGTACATGACATGCTTTTAAAAAGGGATAGATGGTGGAATTTCTAAAAAAAAATTTTTTTTTCAGTAAAATGCCATCAAACCCTGAAAATGCTTTTGAAAGAAATGATCATATCTGTGGTTCACTAATACTTATTTTTTTAAAAGGCATTGATACTTGGAGCAAATGTTGACTCATTTGCTCTTAACTAATACTATCAGCAATACTATCCAATTAATATCCTTCTCAAATGAAGCAAGTGGAGTGATAGAGAAATGACATAGTAAAGGCATATTTAATTTCAGAAGGCATTTATTGGACAAAATAATGCAAGGAATTTGGGGTAAGATGGAAAATGTGACTTGAACCAATTTATGCTGGCAGTGCTTTATCCAACACAAAGGGTTTTGAAATTTTGATTAAATCAGTGGTCTTGACGGATACACTGCCTTTCCATTTAACTACAGTGAAAATGTGTATTTACTACTAATAGATTTGTAGATGACCCCAAGTTGAGTATGATGACTTGTGCTTTGGAGAGGAGTAGTTGAACTGCTCAACTGTTGAACTCTAGGTTTCTATGATTTGGTGTGTAGTCTTATTTCCTCTTGTAACTTCGTGCCCTCAAATCTCATGAACACAGATTACTCTAGAAATGGCTATCTAGACATTAGCCTCGAATCTGCAGGTGCTCAAGAATGCTAAACCAGTGAGCGCTCAATGAAACGTCCCGCAGATAGTTACTTGTTGGTTTGTTGGTACCATGTGGGTTTTTGCTTGAGCAGTAGAACTTCTGTTTATTTGGACCATCCTTGCTGAGACGTGTTTGCCACTCTCTCTCCCTTTCCACTGCTTCCGTTATTCCCTGTATCTGATGCTGTTGGTGCTCCACCAAAATGCCCTTTATTGGGCTGGTGCATCCTTCCCCAGCCTATTGGAAGTATTGACTGAGTAATTCACAGCTGATTCTTTCTCCAGAATATTATTTATTCCCTGCTGGAAGGAACCACCCCAGACAGAGGTGCCTGGGAGCTTAAGCCCCACATCTTTGGCCCACAGCCAAAGACAAAAACTGATGTGAAGTTACAAAAACCTGATGTCTGACCTCAAACTGTGTGTGTGATTCATGCTCTAGAGCTCCCTGTGGGGTCCGGCTGAAGCTGGACTCCAGCAGACATTCATTCTCTGATTAGCTCTTGCTCCTCCTAGCCTGTATCCTTCACCCCTTTCACCTGCACAAGAATTCTATGTCAGCCTTGGCCTCCAGGGAACCCAACATAAAACATCCCTGATTTCTCTCTTTGTCATTTTCCTACTTTTTTTTCTCTTTCTCACTGTCATCATGGCAAATAAGATTCCATGATGACAGTTACCATGTTGTCCTCTCTATAACTTCAAAGGAGAGTTCAAACTTTCAGATTGGCACTTGGCTCAATTAACTCCATTTCTGGAGTTTGGTTTCTAGACTACTGCATCAGACTCTCCTGGGGAGCATATTAAGATGCAGATTCTTACTCCCCATTTCAGACTTGCTAAATCAGAGACTCTGCAGGGAGGCCCTAGTATCTGTAGTTAATCAAGTTCTCCAGGTCCGTCTATGCAGGAAAAAAAAAAAAAAAGAAAGTCTTTTAGGCAGGATATAGTTATACTGCTGCCAAAGTTGTGGGTTTGATCCCCTTGGAGCCACTTAGCTGAGCATTAAAGCATCTAACATAAATAGAACTTTTCCAAGTCTGTAAACTGTACTCCAACATTGCCAGGTGTCTTGGAACATATATTACTAAAATCTACTCACATCTATACAGTGCACTGTTTAAGCTCAAGGCCACTTCAATCTGCGGAAAAAAGCACATCAGGGCTCTGTTGTAGAGCTTCTTCAAGTACCAAGGGTCTGAAATTTAACACAGGTGTTCATCACCTTGACACAAGCTTCCAGATGCTCCCCTGAGAATGTCATCCCTTGTTTTTCTGCTGATGTTCCTTTGGTGACAAAGGAACAGGCTACAACCATTGGACAGAGCAAAACTATGGTAGTCAGCATCTCACTAACAAGAAAGCAACAGATAAACAGAATTCCTGCTTTCTGGCAATAAACATCTTCAACCTAACCACTTGCTAACGTTAGCCTAATTAACCCTATGGTGATAAGGGGGTTGGCATTTGCTACTTTTTCCTGTTATTTGAAGGTAAAGTTTAGATGTGGTGCTTCAACCTCTGCCTTGTCAGGCTGTCTCATCCAGTGATGGTATCTGAGAGTAAAGCTGCCTGCTTGGCATTCCTCTTGGCCCCCGGGAGGAAGGAAGAACCACAAACAATGTGTCCTATAGGGGAAATGTTTGTTATCTCTAGCTAAGCTGCCATTTCTGAGCACTCCACACTGGCCACTTCTCCATCAGGCCAGTTGCAGAGCCTCGATTTCAGCAGGCTACACACCAGACATGTTATCCCATAAGCCCTCTTAGCTTTTGGCTGCACTGAGGAGCCCCTTTAATAAGCTGGTTGAGGTTATTCTGGGGTTACCATTAGTAAGTCAGCATCACACCCAGGAGGGAAAATTAGGCTGAAATAGCCATCAGTGAATACTACTAAATAGTTTGGTGGTTTCGTCGCTAAATCGTGTATGACTCTTGCAGCCCCATGGACTGGAACCCACAAGGCTCGTTTGTCCTCAAGATTTCCCAGGCAAGAATACTGGAGTGGGTTGCCATTTCCTTCTCCAAGGGATCTTCCAGACCTAGGTATCAAATCCTCCTACATGGCAGGTAGATTCTTTACCGAGTCCCCAGGGAAGCTGAGTGCAAAGCAGTAAAGATAATATCCCCAGTGACATGGTGGCTTTGGAAAACTCAAACAAATTTCTTTTTCAAAGAAAAAAAAGCATGCCTCTGGGCTCTACAGTTTCCAAAATTCACAGCTTAGAAGGGTGTGGAATTGTTAATATGAGGAGCTGAAGCAGGCCAGGAATAATTTCCAGAGCTGTGCTTCCAGCTCCCTGATGCCTCTCCACCTGGGTGAACCATCCGAGCTCAGCACGGTGATCCTGCCATCTGTCACATCCCTCTGGGAAGCAGCCGGCCTTTTGCACAAGTTTCTTACTGGAGGAGAAGTGTTGGCAGCTCTCGGGACCTACTGAACCCACCTGAGGAGAGTTTGTGGAGACCCAGAGAAGAAAGTGTTTAAAGAATAAGAAGACAAGGAGACAGAGAAATGAAAAAGATATGCTTTCTCTCTTTTCTTGAGTTGTACCCCTTCCATTTCTGATTTACTCCCACGAGGCAAAGAAGAGGAAAGGGAGACCACAGAGGCAATGAGAATACAAGTATTCAACCATGCACTCTGGTTTTATAAACTGACATTTTTCTTCTTTACAAAAATATGTAAGCCAGGCGTCCAAACAGATGCAGTTCTAGAAATGGATAGAGAACTACGTGAACTTTCAGTTAGGAGATTATTTAGAAAACATCTGACACTGCTTGAGGAGAAAAATGGTGAGTGTGTGAATTCACACGTGTGAATATGTGTGTACACATGTGTGTGAATATGTGTATGTGTGTTTATGCATTCACTGGCCTGTGTGTGCATGTCTGTGCTTTGCAGGCATGCATGTGTGTATGTGTGTGTATGTTCATGTGTGACTTTGGGAGTGCGTATATTCCACCTAAAACCAAACATAGTCTTATTTATTTAACAGAGGAGAGCAATTAGCCTTCCATGATTCAAACTTCCTTCTGCTCATATTTCTAATGGGAACTACAAACATTTCATTAGCTTTAAATGAGATAGGATTCACTTGTCACCTGCCTCATCTCAGGGGATCTCCATTGCTGAGAGCTGGAACTTCATGCCTGGTATTCATGGTCCTAAATGACCTCTCCAGCCATCTCCTTCTCTCCATTTCCATCCTCCAAAGAACTGAATTACTCACTCTTCCTGCACACACCATGCCTCTACAATATTGCTTATTTTCTACTCCTTGCTCAGAATATTTTCTATATTATTAAGTGTAATGTCAATGGCTTCAACAAGTAAGTCCCTAAAATGTCAGTGGCTTAACAGAATAAATTTTTACATTTTGCTATGTATCATTTGTATAGGTGGGCTTCCCCTGGTGGCTCAGCGGTAAAGAATCCACCTGCCAGTGAAGGAGACATAGGTTCAATCCCTGGGTTGAGAAGATCCCTCACTCCAGTATTCTCCCTGGAGAATCCCCATGGACAGAGGAGCCTGGCAGGCTACAGTCAATGGGGTTGCAAAAGACTCAAACACAACCTAACAACTAAACAGCAACAATAACATTTGTATAGGTATCCCAGTCAGCACAAAGAAAGAGAATGTGGGAAAAACACAACTGCCTTGGTAACGGAGGCACCCACATCACTTTTACTCAGATTCCACTGAGGAGAACTAGTCACGGCAGAGGGCTGCGGAATGTGGGTTGGTTAGGGAGCTCCTTGGAGATGATTATTCTGTCACAAAAGTGGGGATACCTTTACTGGTTGACAATTGTCTTTCTAAAATGACCTCTGTCAAAGGTTTCTAGTGATCTCCAATGGAAATTAATTTCTCCATTTTCTCTAGTCCCCAAACACTTGTTTATACCATTCTTACAATAAGCATTGTTATTATATCATTACAACCATTGTTACTATCATTGTTAC
Organism: Aepyceros melampus; assembly: GCA_006408695.1. NCBI lineage: Eukaryota > Metazoa > Chordata > Mammalia > Artiodactyla > Bovidae > Aepyceros > Aepyceros melampus. Next base: position 217,353 of record SJXQ01009911.1, read on the forward strand.
TTTCATTTGTGATTGCCATAGTTTTTACTGTCATCGTCACCATCATGTTTGTTTTGGAGTGTAGCACAAAGTGGGGAGTAATAATCAAGAGCATACAGGCTTCGGATCAGATTGACCTGGTTTGAATCCTGGCTCCATGACTTGCTCTGAATCCTTGGTGACTTAGTTAACCTCTCAAAGGTCCTGGAATGTCGTACCTGCAGATGATAATAGATACCTCCTAGTACTCTTGCCTGGAAAATCCATGGATGGAGGAGCCTGGTGGGCTACAGTCCATGGGGTTTTGAAGAGTCGGACATGACTCAGTGACTTCACTTTCTCTTTTCACTTTCCTGCATTGGAGAAGGAAATGGCAACCCACTCCAGTGTTCTTGCCTGGAGAATCCCAGGGATGGGGGAGCCTGGTGGGCTGCTGTCTATGGGGTCACACAGAGTCGGACATGACTGAAGTGACTTAGCAGCAGCAGCAGCAGCAGAACTGTTATAAAAATTAAATAAAATCAGTCATTTAAAATACTTAACAAAATGCCTAGTGCACAGGAGGGGGTATTTGAAAGTGACTAGTTATGGGCTCTATCTCCCCAGTAAATTAAACATTTACTGAAAATAGAAGAATCTTTGCAGATTTCCATCACCTAGTACAGTGCCTGATGCATAAAAAGGGTCCCCTAATGTTGAAGTGATTTATAGGAGTTGGTCTGGCTTTTGCAATAGAACCCAAATTCATTCTCTCTATGCTATTTTCTCTATATGGAATTAGTAGCCATCTATTTTAATTGGCCTCTCACTTATCTACAAAGCTGAAAAGCACCAGGAGAGATGGTTTTACTTATGCTTCTGCAATGAAGCAACTTGATGTTTAATCTGTGGATCTGTTAGAAGTGAGAGTCTCTAGGTTCCTCAGTTTCCCAGTCCTGTCCTTTATCATCCAAAATCAGGAAGGTCTTTTTAGGTTAGGACTACGATTCTCCTACATTATTCAAGGTTATTTCCTACATGAAACCTTTTACTGAATGCAGAAATGAAAGCAAACTTTGATTTCTGCTGTTTACGTTTTAAAAGTGATTTAATTTTTCTCTGAAGTGAAAGTGAAAGTGAAGTCGCTCAGTCATGTCCAACTCTTAGCGACCCCATGGACTGTAGCCTACCAGGATTCTCCATGGGATTTTCCAGGCAAGAGTACTTGAGTGGTTTGCCATTTCCTTCTCCAGAGGATCTTCCCAACCCAAGGATGGAATGGGTTTCCCACATTGTAGGCAGATGCATCCTGTCTGAGCCACCAGGGAAGTCCCAATTTTTCTTTATATCTTTTAAAATTTAACTACTCATATCCTTCCTTCCAGAACTCATTCTTTTTCAGAATGGTATTCCAAACTGAAGATATGTTCTAATAAATGTCTGTCTAATATTTCTCTATAGAAAGGACACCATCTCCCATTGGTGACTTCTTTAATGAAGAAAGACTGTCTCCAGTTTAGATATTAGGGCTGGTCCGAACTGGAAGTAGACACATAAGGGTAGCCTAGTGTGTGTCTCCCAGGCTGTGAGTTATGAGATGAAACATTTTGCTCCCTTTTGCTTGCCAGTATAGCCACAAGGCCCTGAACATATTAAGTGGTATAGCAATGGCACCCCACTCCAGTACTCCTGCCTGGAAAATGCCATGGGCAGATGAGCCTGGTGGGCTGCAGTCCATGGAGTGGCTAAGAGTCGGACATGACTGAGTGACTTCACTATCACTTTTCACTTTCATGCATTGGAGAAGGAAATGGCAACCTATTCCAGTATTCTTACCTTGGAGAATCCCAGGGATGGTGGAGCCTTGTGGGCTGCTGTCTATGGGGTTGCACAGAGTTGGACATGACTGAAGTGACTTAGCAGCATTGGTTGAACCAATAAATTATTTAATTAATAATAAATCAACCAACCAAATTGATTGTTGGGAGGAGGCAGTAGTTGGCCTCTAAATAAAATGAAACTATTTGTATTTCTTTTTTCTCTATCTTATTAAGCAATTTGAGGTTTCTCTTCTCCTAACACCATTGCCAAAATAAGTAGAATCATTACTTATGCTTTATAGTTTCTGTAGCTGACTTTATGTACTTTTGGCAGTTCTAAAGCTTTTCTTAGAATTTCAATTTTATTTGTCCTCTAGGAATTTGAGGGCAAAGTGAAGCACAAATGGCCTCTACTTCCTGTCCCCACCGCCCAACCGCCCCCCCCAACTCTCCCCACTCTCACCATGTATTCGTCATCAACAAGGAATCTAACAGGCACTTAGGATGGTGGAATGGCAACAGTTCATGAAACACCCCCTGGAGAATGACAGGCTTATTAAACTAATATCCCAACTGTATATCCGGATTGTTATGGTCTGGGGAGAAATCTTTTGTAATAACTCTTTACAGGGATATCCAGTTTACAGAGTGCTTGCATGTACATTATCTCATTTGATTTTTGCACCAACCTACTTGGTGACTGAAGCTCAGAGGATTTAATTGACTTGCCCAGTATCACATGATCAGGAAATCAAGAACATGGTCGTTAGAGCCTACCCTTCTGATTCCATGTTAGAACTGTTAGATCTGCCTTTGTTCCTTATAATGACTGTGTTTCTGTCAGAAGCTAATTGAGTATTCTACCCTCGCTTATTTTCTGCACATGTAAAACTCAGCCAAAGGAGTTGGCTGCCTACAAGACTTCATTCATTGATTCTCATTGTTAACAACTACTTATTAAGTACATTTCACCTTCTAGACTCTGTACTAAGTGGTAAAATATAACACGGAAGAGTATAGACATGATCATTGCCCTCTCAGGGCTCATTATCCCCTGGGAGGTGAGAAGTGGGATACAGAAAATTAAAAACTCAGATTCCATGGCAGAAGACAGTTCCACTTAAGCCCATCACAGAGGAGTGAGGGACCTACAGACCGTTACCTGAATGCTTTTGGCTGCCATGTTGTGCCTAGGATCCTGAAACATTCATTTCAGTTACTAAGTAATGACCTGTGGAACTGTCAACTCAACTGCTAAAAAATTTGCTTCTAAATTGTTTGTATAATGGGAATAGTGTAAGTTTCTATGCGTATTTACCATATTAAACTGATGTATTTAAAAAAAACAACAACTCAGATTCTGATATAGTGAACTACAAGGAGATCAAACCAATCCATCTTAAAGGAAATCAACCCTGAATATTCATTGGGAGGACTGATGCTGAAGCTGAAGCTCCAATATTGTGGCTACCTGATGCCAAGAGCCCAGAGACAGCAATGGCAACCCACTCCAGTACTCTTGCCTGGAAAATCCAGGAGGAGCCTGGTGGGCTGCAGTCCATGGGGTCGCTAAGAGTCGAACACAACTGAACGGCTTCACCTTCACTTTCACTTTCCTGCATTGGAGAAGGAAATGGCAACCCACTCCAGTGTTCTTGCCTGGAGAATCCCAGGGATGGAGGAGCCTGGTGGGCTACCGTCTATGGGGTCGCACAGAGTCGGACATGACTAAAGTGACTTAGCAGCAGCAGCAGATGCCAAGAGCCGACTCATTGGAAAAGACTCCAATGCTGGGAAAGATTGAAGGCAAAAGGAGAAGCGGGTGGCAGAGAATGAGATGGTTAAATATCATCATTGACTCCATGGACATGAATCTGAGCAGTCTGGAAGATAGTGAAGGACAGGTAAGCCTGGCATGCTGCAGTCCATGGAGTTGTAAAAAGTTGGACATGACTTAGTGGCTGAACGACAACAATGAGTTTTTTCCTTGGCTACATGAATGTTATTGTCTTTGCCACTAGATAATCTGATGCCTGGTGACAAAAGTCATAAAAACGTTTTAGCTTGGAATGACCAGAGAGTTGATACAAATTTAATTTCTACCCATGAGGGTGATGATGAGGAGGAACAGAGTTCACCGTTTATGTAACATTTCTGCCAACGTTTCCTCAATCATATCTTCATCAGCATCTCTAAAGGTCATTGTTATTAATATCAATATCAATATCAATTAGAGCTCCAGAAATTAACTTGACCTCATCTGGATTTCTCTCACACACAAGGCTGCATCCCTCTTGACTCTGAACCCTCATACCTCTTTGCAGCCAGTACACTGTTAGAAGGCAAAATTGTTTGAAAGCTACCACAAATTTCCAGGTTAACACAGCACACTGACCATGTGTGTAGTCACACTTCCTCTACAAACCACATTAAATGGCAGAAAAGCCATAAAAATGCAAGGGAAAGAGATTGTGAGAGGAGGTGAGTGTAGATGGTTCATGTCAAAAAAGTTAGAAAGTGGAAGGCAGTTAAGTAAATGGCAAGAGATGGTGTTAACAGAACAAGCTGACAGCTAAGTGCTTGGAAGGGTAGCATGGAATGCCCCCAAAGGGACAGCATGCTGCTCCCGTTATAAGTCCCTGAGACTCAGGAGTTATAGATATTATGTACCGGTCAGGAAAAGAGGAGAGGCATGAGGTCAGTACTGGTGTCCTTGCCTGCCTTTATTTAAATGAGGTGTTGAAATCCCTTCTTCTCCCTCCTCCACCCAAGCTGAAGATTGGAGCTTCGGTTTCAGGAGACACACAATAGAGGGTCTAGTGTCTGCAAACTGTAGATTTATAAGAAGGGATATTTAAGACTTTCCCGGAACACTGGTGAATGCCCTCTGCCCAATTTCCTTTACCAAAACCCACTATCTGACAAATCCCACCTATGAACACTGATTCCAAACAGCATTTTACTACTTTGCTGCTGTTTAAGTGGACCCAAAAGAGTACCTGATTTTTGAGATAAGATTCTAATGTAAAAGACTGCGACCAAAACAAACAGGAAAAAGGAAGCCAGGGGATAAAGAGACCATACAGGGAGCTGAAGAAATCTCAGAGAAGCTTATTATCCCCAGAGATAAGAGAAGATAGTATATTCATGAAAATGAAACCAGGATGCTATAAGCAGGAAAAATTCAGGAAGAAGTATAAAAAATGATTTAGTATTAGAGAATAAAAAAGTTTTGGGAAATTAAATATGAAATAGATATTAAACTTCAACATAAGGGTTGAATAATATACTTGAGCAAATCTTCCAGAAGTAACAAAAAGTTAAATATATAAATATATAAGAAGAAGGAACAAGAAAGTTAGATCAGTTTAGTAGTTCCAATATTCAAAAAATCAGAAGTTACTGCAAAAGAAAACAAAGGAAATAGTGGGATATAAATCATTAAATAAATGTACAAGGAACTTTCCCAGAATCAAAAGATACCCATTTCTGGCTTTAAAAGTTTTACCAAGTGAAATGCCTACCATGGCAGGGACACATAAAAATATAAAATGTCCAGGACCATTTATGGCATTCGAACAGCAGAGATAAAGAACAAATCCTAACAGATTCCACAGAAAAATATACAAATGAATAGGTCACACGGTCACATATAAGGAAAGGAGCAGGGATAAAAATGACTTTAGGCTTTTCAGCAGCAGCCGTGGAAGTTTACTGACAAAATTCTGACTGTGACCACCGTTCTTAGTCAACACTTGTCAAGAGGTATGCTCACGTAATGAACTCAAACGCAATTCCAAGTCTTACAATCTGGTCACAGTTGGTGTTATTGCCACTGAAGGAGGATTTTTATGCTTTTACTCCATAGATAACTGGTCGGATGGCATCACCGACTCGATGGACATGAGTTTCAGCAAACTCTGGGAGATGTTGAAGGACAGGGAAGCGTGGCATGCCGCAGTCCATGTGGCCGCAGAGTCAGACATGACTTAGCAACTAAACAACAATTTATTGAGGGTCTCTAACCTTCCCCTGGTGGCTCAGACGGTAAAGCATCTGTCTACAATGTGGGAGACCCAGGTTCGATCCCTGGGTTGGGAAGATCCCCTGGAGAAGGAAATGGCAATCCACTCCAGTACTGTTGCCTGGAAAATCCCATGGACAGAGGAGCCTGGTAGGCTAAAGTCCATGGGGTTGCAAAGAGTCAGACATGACTGAGCAACTTCACTTTCACTTTCAATGAGCACATGCTTTTTGGACATGAGTGAATGAGCTGCAAGGAGATCCAACCAGTCCATTCTAAAGGAGATCAGCCCTGGGTGTTCTTTGGAAGGAATGATGTTAAAGCTGAAACTCCAGTACTTTGGCCACCTCATGCAAAGAGTTGACTCATCGGAAAAGACTCTGATGCTGGGAGGGATTGAGTACAGGAGGAGAAGGGGACGACAGAGGATGAGATGGCTGGATGGCATCACTGACTCGATGGATGTGAGTCTGAGTGAACTCTGGGAGATGGTGATAGACAGGGAGGCCTGGTGTGCTGCGATTCATGGGGTCGCAAAGAGTCGGACACGACTGAGCGACTGAACTGAACTGAATGAATGAGCTTGTAGTGTGGATGTAACCCATGCACTGTATTACATAAAGACTTCATAAAATGACATCAAAGAAACAGATAAACACCAGACTGCTTTTTTACTTGCCTCTTTCACACACTGAGGGGGTTCAATTCATGATGCGTCCACACATCTTCATTGTGTTCTCTCTTCCTTAATTCTGCAGCTAAGGAGCTTTTCAAACACCAGACTTTAAAAATTCTCCCCCAAACCCAGTCTAGGAAGTTTCTCTGTTACAGCCCTGGTTACCTTTCTTCCTCAAGTCTGTAGATCCGTTTAGGTCCCTTGGCTCAATTCACTTGTTTAGATTTTCAACCACAAAAGAGAACTCAGTATCTGGCTCAGTAAAGAATTTGTTTTCCATTTTCCTCTTCTTTAGAAGAGAAGTTTTTTTATTTAGCCTCATAACAAGTTGGGAAGAACAGAGCAGAGATGGGCTTCCCTGGTAGCTCAGGTGGTAAAGAATCTGACTGCAATGGTGGAGACCTGGGTTTGATCCCTGGGTCAGGAAGATCCCTTGAAGAAAGGAATGGCAACCCACTCCAGTATTCTTGCCTGGAGAATCCCATGGACAGAGGAGCCTGGCAGGCTACAGTCCATGGGGTCCCCAAGAGTCACACACGACTAATACACATACGTGAGCAAACCAGACCTTGGAAAACAAGGACAAATTTCACTGATCTTTGAAAGACAAAGTTCTTTCAAGTAAAGAGGGAAGTACATGGGAAGCTGAGAACACCTACACATGAACAAGTTGTTGATCGGTAGGGAAAAGCTTTCATTTGAGGTTCTAGAAGTGCTGTAATTTAATATCTGCTGCTGCTACTGCTAAGTCACTTCAGTTGTTTCCGACTCTGTGTGACCCCATAGACCACAGCCCACCAGGCTCCGCCGTCCCTGGGATTCTCCAGGCAAGAACACTGGGGTGGGCTGCCATTTCCTTCTCCAATGCATGAGAGTGAAAAGTGAAAGTGAAGTCGCTCAGTTGTGTCCGACTCTTAGCGCCTCATGGACTGCAGCCCAGCAGGCTCCTTTGTCCGCATCAGCTCAGGCATTTAGATCCACAGGAAACCCCACCTCTACCATTGTCAACAGTGCTACCCATCGTCCTATTTTCTGCCATCTGAAGCAATGAACGAAAGCTCTTTACATTCAGAAAATACACTGATTGAAATATCATCTTTGGGAAGTCTGTTCTAAAGACACTAATTGATATTGTGTGAGGAAGTGTAAGTATCTGTCATGAAAACCATTTTAACGGCCAACTTGTTTTCTTCTATAGTTTGCTTAACTTGGCACAGCGTTAACTTCCCTCTTAGAAAACCTCCTATTTTGATTTATGAATGTTTTCAAATTTTTAAGATTCTCCAAACCGTTGTTTCACCTGTAAGTAGAGAGATAGCTTGTTTGGCTAACTGCCTTGTATGACTCTGTGCCAGGCAATGAATAATGCCATGTTCAATATTCTAAATTTGTGTTCCAAATTCTGAATTTCCAATGAGCTGCATGGAACTCTACTGATAACTGACTGATTTTCCCTGGAAGGATTGTCTTATTTTAAACTTCAAATTTAGTTGCCCTACTTTATGCAAGACAATTTTGAATGGGTTTTAAAGTGAAGATGAAGACTATTCATACCTTTCTAAACCTACAAGGGAGAAGAAGAGAGCTAGTGAAGGCAGGCATCTTATCTAAGAGGACTGAAGGTCTTAACAGGGGCACACAGGGAAAACTCTTTCGTTTGCAATGGTACTTACCCAACTTTAATAGAAACCTCGGATACAAAGTATTACCCAAGTTGCTAGAATTCACCCCAAAGGATTTCTCCATGTTTAAAAATACAAACATATTTATGGAACCAGAGCTGAGAAAACAATAATCAATCATATGAGTGACCAGATATTTCTTTAGCTCGAAAGTAGACTGATTGGGAATTTCAAAGTTTGGATGAACTTAAAAATATTATTTACCCATTTTGTCTTCCTCTGCACATTTTTCTAGGCCATAAGGACCAGGATAATGTAAGAAGCTTTTCTTAGAGCTTTTTCCAGCATCAGGGGAAGAAAGCATTGCCAATCGTCACCTCTCAAAGAATGTCTGTGAGTAGTCCAAACCAATTTTGTGAACTTGAGCATCATTATGTTTCCTTTCTTTTTTGTTTCCAGGATGCAAGTCAGCCAAGGCTGTCACTAACTGGACCTGAGCTTGCATTGATTATCCAGCTCATTTAGGTAGTGTAGGTGGTTTGAGTACAAGTGCTTAGATGATTCACACAGCTGTCTAGACTGACCTGGGTTGACCAGATTGGCATACACTCCCCCAGGTCTCATTAGCTTTGTAAACCTGTCAAGATAATAAAAACAACAAAGACTCTTTATTTCCTTAACTCATTTTTTAAAAAGATTCACTATCACTAGTCCTTGGTTTTATATACTACCTATTTTTGACTTAAAGGTATAAGGTTTGTTTTGGATTTAGGGAATGCTGCTATGGGAGAAATGATCACGCTAATGTCTTTCTTGAAAAAGAAAGGCCCAGTCTCTTTGTGGCTAGAACTGTCACTGAACAGACAGGATTCTTCTGTTGTCTGTAGTGATATCATACTGGCAGTTGGTATTGGTACATTATTGGAGGAACAATATAAAATCGACAATAAAAATTTTTAATAACTACTGGACTAGGAGAAAAGCACAACATGGGGCAGCCAGGATATCAGTCAAATCCTGCCCATTGGGATTAGAAATGTGTTAGTGTTGGCATACATTTTGAGTGAAGTGCCCTCTTGAGAAGCTTTTGTATCTTCAGCTAATTAAGTAGATGTGCTTAGTATTGCTTCCTCTAGTGAAGACCAAAAAAGTTGTAAACGCCAGCAAATGTCAGGGGACCACTTCACATTTTGTTCTGAACTTGAATGTGGAGAATGTGTTCAAGACTGATGGAGACTGACATGAACCTGCAGGATAAGGGTTAAAGTTGCCAACTTTCCTACTTGTTACTTTTTATTTTGAGAACTATCCTATATAAAGCGCATGCTCATGAAATATAAGATGAGTTGTCAAAAACAAAATGGCTGTATTAACCTCGCCTTTGCCCACTGCCACCCAAGAATGCTCATCGAGAGAAATTATATGGTTTGTTTTAGAAGTGTAGGGAAGTGCTTTGAGTGCTGATGGTAGAGTGGTGACCCCAGTGGCAGGGGGCAGGGGTAGGGGGTCTGTTTCTCCAGCCTGGGGTGGAGGGTGGTATCACAAAGGCTGGAGGCACTAAGAGCATCAGAGGATCATCTGAGAAACGGAGTCAACAGTTGGGCAGGCAGATCTCTGAGAGTCCATCTAGAATGTTGGTGATTAAGTCAGAGAGCATCGGCAAATATTCACCTGCGTGACATATGACATGGACCAAAAAAATGTGAGGACTGCAGTAATTATGGGTCAGAGCAGTTGCTTCTTATCCAGTTTTCTGGTACTGCATGTGTTTAGTAGATTTGCCTGGTGGAAAATAAAACAGTGGCAGTGCCCTGATGAGTAAGATGGAAGTCCTCCTCAGCCCAGAGGTTGGAGGCTTGGAGCAGATACAGTTTATTTCAGGGAAAGAAAAAAGTGACACCCTTAAACTCTGATGTCTTACCTTCATACATGCTTTGGAGGTGAAAGTACAAAGCAACCAGTCCAGTGAATGGCTAATGACAGGCAATCACTATTCCTTCAGCATGTGTCTGTTGAGTACCTGCCCTGTGCCAGACCCCATGGTAGATGTCAGGCACAGTGAGGAGTAGTAACAAGATGCAGCCCCTGTGCTTGTGGAGGTTACCTAAAGGGAGAGAGACATATTAGATACTAAATACCCAACTGGTTTTTAGTTTTATGAAGGGACCCATTCTGTTCTGTTCTTTTCATACTGTTCATGGGGTTCTCAAGGCAAGAATACTGAAGTGGTTTGCCATTCCCTTCTTCAGGAATGGGAAAGACTAGAGATCTCTTCAAGAAAATTAGAGATACCAAGGGAACATTTCATGCAAGGATGGGCTCGATAAAGGACAGAAATGGTCTGGACCTAACAGAAGCAGAAGAATTAAGAAGAGGTGGCAAGAATACACGGAAGAACTGTACAAAAAAGATCTTCATGACCCAGATAATCATGATGATGTGTTGACTAATCTAGAGCCAGACATCTTGGAATGTGAAGTCAAGTGGGCCTTAGAAAGCATCACTATGAACAAAGCTAGTGGAGGTGATGGAATTCCAGTTGAGCTGTTTCAAATCCTGAAAGATGATGCTGTGAAAGTGCTGCACTCAATTTGCCAGCAAATCTGGAAAACTCAGCAGTGGCCACAGGACTGGAAAAGGTCAGTTTTCATCCCAATTCCAAAGAAAGGCAATGCCAAAGAATGCTCCAACTACCGCACAATTGCACTCATCTCACATGCTAGTAAAGTAATGCTCAAAATTCTCCAAGCCAGACTTCAGCAATATGTGAACCGTGAACTCCCTGATGTTCAAGCTGGTTTTAGAAAAGGCAGAGGAACCAGAGATCAAATTGCCAACATCCGCTGGATCATGGAAAAAGCAAGAGAGTTCCAGAAAAACATCTATTTCTGCTTTATTGACTATGCCAAAGCCTTTGACTGTGTGGATCACAGTAAACTGTGGAAAATTCTGAAAGAGATGGGAATACCAGACCACCTGACCTGCCTCTTGAGAAATCTGTATGCAGGTCAGGAAGCAACAGTTAGAACTGGACATGGAACAACAGACTGGTTCCAAATAGGAAAAGGAGTACGTCAAGGCTGTATATTGTCACCCTGCTTATTTAACTTATATGCAGAGTACATCATGAGAAATGCTGGACTGGAAGAAACACAAGCTGGAATCAAGATTGCTGGGAGAAATATCAATAATCTCAGATATGCAGATGACACCACCCTTATGGCAGAAAGTGAGGAGGAGCTAAAAAGCCTCTTGTTGAAAGTGAAAGAGGAGAGTGGAAAAGTTGGCTTAAAGCTCAACATTCAGAAAACGAAGATCATGGCATCTGGCCCCATCACTTCATGGGAAATAGATGGGGAAACAGTAGAAACAGTGTCAGACTTTGTTTTTTTGGGCTCCAAAATCACTGCAGATGGTGACTGCAGCCATGAAATTAAAAGGCGCTTACTCCTTGGAAGAAAAGTTATGACCAACCTAGATAGTATATTCAAAAGCAGAGACATTACTTTGCCGACTAAGGTCCGTCTAGTCAAGGCTATGGTTTTTCCTGTGGTCATGTATGGATGTGAGAGTTGGACTGTGAAGAAGGCTGAGCGCCGAAGAATTGATGCTTTTGAACTGTGGTGTTGGAGAAGACTCTTGAGAGTCCCTTGGACTGCAAGGAGATCCAACCAATCCATTCTGAAGGAGATCAACCCTGGGATTTCTTTGGAAGGAATGATGCTAAAGCTGAAGCTCCAGTACTGTGGGCACCTTATGCGAAGAGTTGACTCATTGGAAAAGACCCTGATGCTGGGAGGGATTGGGGGCAGGAGGAGAAAGGGACGACCGAGGATGAGATGGCTGGATGGCATCACAGACTCAATGGACGTGAGTCTGAGTGAACTCTGGGAGTTGGTGATGGACAGGGAGGCCTGGCGTGCTGCGATTCATGGGGTCGCAAAGAGTCGGACACGACTGCGCGACTGAACTGACTGAACTCCTTCCTTTCCTAGAGTTGCAGTATCTCTAGTTTATTAATTTTTCTGCATGTGGTTGCATTCCTCAGAAGTATAAGTTTCATATCTGGAATGATGGGAAATACCAAGTAAAGTTCATAAAACATCAATCTTAGGGGGGAAATGACAGCCATGGGTATCAGAGGGTCTCGTACCTGTTGGCTAGATCCAGCTTATAGTTTCATAAGAGGTGGAAATTAAAGGAAGTCCAGAGGGTTGAGACACTTACTGACCAGAAGAACATGACTATATGTTCAGACCTGAGTCACAAAGGCTCCTAGGAGACAAGGCAACACCTCCAGCCCAGGAAATCTGGGTGTGTTCTAAGCAGCCGAGGACCACACGGATTGCATTTCCAACGTGTGTTCTGAGATGTGCCTCTCAAAATGAAATTCCATGTTCCACGGGATGGGAGGTGGGGTGGGCTGGGGAAAGACAGAATAATCACATAAGTTCAGAAGGTCCTGAGTTTAACTGATTTTTATTTCAAGGTTTCTGAGGCCATTTACTGTTTTAGGACTCAAGGTTGATTTCCTAACGGAAGGGTTTCTTGGAAAAATCTCAAGGACCAGTGTGTTCTTTATGACCCACACATGCACCAGCATGAAAATCAGGCTACCACGATTCTAGCTGCAGGTCTGCCACTGTCTGGCTGTGCGGGGACACCACAAGCCACTTAACCTCTTTGGATCTCATCTTCCTTGTCCTACTGAGTTAAGGAGTCATCTAAGGTGTTCATATCTTTAGGATTCAGTGTCTATCCCAGAGTCAGGGTTGACCAGAAACCTTGAATTTCTCGGGGTAAAAAGCACAACCTCAGAACAACAGACCCCTCAGAGGGCTACCTGGTGCTTTCTCCCCTTGACCAGACCTTAGTCCTGAACTCATTATTCATCATCACTGCACAGCTCTGGTCCCTGGCAGTGACCATGCTGACCTGAGTGTCTGCGGCAGGCTCACCCAGCCCCAGATTCTGCCTGGTCTGGTTCTACCTCTGTGACTCACTCATCTCCATCTGTGACACTTGAGTGTACCCCAGAGTCATCCCGCTGTGCCTGGGATCACATGTCCAGTGTTCGGAGCTCACCAGACCTCACCGGCAGCTCCACCCATTGTGTCCTAGGCAGTTTTCTTTTGGATGTTGATTTTTTTTTTATTTCCAAATCATTTGATTTGTTTCTTATATCTTCCTCTCTTTTCCTACCAACACTGGCCAGCAGTTTTGCTTTTTTCCTCTTTCTTCCCCAAATGGCCACTTTCCTCCTTCTCATCCTCTCAGTGCTCTCTGTGGCTCCCCTGTAACTTTCAGGGCAAAGTTGCCATTGCCCCTTCATGTTAGGACCCTGAAATCCAACCCTCTCTCTCATGTTGCTGGTGGAGGTCTATGGTCACCTCATTGTGTGCAGACATATGATTTGCTCTATGGCTGACATTTTACATAATTTTCTTTTATGAGTTGCATTTATGTCCTAATCTTGCAGACTGGAAGCACTATACCTTGAATAGAGTGCTTGAGTTACACGTATTGCATGTGTCTGACCATCCCCTACATCAGCCAAATTCCTCCTCTGAATGATGAGCTCCCTAATTTGGTGGTCAAAACTGCTATCCTATTCACGGTCAAGGTCACGGGTAACAGCAGCATCTGCATCCTTGCCTGTACCCCCACTAGCTTCCCAGCTCTTTTAGGTACCTCCTTTATTCACCCTGTCCCAGCTTTTTAGCTTGATCTAATCACTTACAGCAGCATTCACTGGAATAATCCCAAAGTCAAAAACTTCTTGCAGGGCAGAAAGAGACTCAGATGTAGAGAGCAGACTTGTGGACACAGCTGGGAAAGGAGAGGATGGGAAGAACTGAGAGAGTGGCATTGAAACCCAGCACGTGTAAAATAGATAGCTAGTGGGAAGTTGTTGTATAACACAGGGAGCTCAGCTTGGTGCTCTGTGTGACTTAGAGGGGTAGGAGGGAGGGTCAAGAGGGAAGGGATTTTTGTATACATATAGCTGATTCAAGGTGTACAGCAGAAACTAACACATTATAAAGCAATTATCCTACAATTAAAAATAAAAGAAAAATCATTTTTAAAAAGGCAAGAACCTCTGGGTCCTCAACTCCCACCAGACCCTTCCTAGCCTGCTTCCATTGTGAGCTTTGTGCTCCTCTTCCTTGGGAGCTAGATGCTTTTTGGTGAGTCCCCAAGCTGATTTCACTAGCCTCTGTGTATTGCTGGGCTGGTAAGAGACAAAACCCCAACTTAAGCTAGTTTACTTCCAAAGGGGAATTCATAGACTCAAGAATCTAAGAGAAATTTTGATGATGAGATTCAGCTGAGCCTGAGAATAAACTGGAACAAGAGATCTGAGTGGCCCCCAGACTGTCTGCATCTCTTGTCCTACTTAGGTCATCAGTTTGAGTCTCTCTGCTTGACGACCAGCATCACCCCATGCCAGGAAATGTGATTTCTGTACTCCTAGGTTTTACACTTTAGTGGTGTGTGTGTGTGTGTGTGTGTGCAGCCAAAGCCATATTTCCATCAGCTCCTAGCTGTGAGCTTGGGACTTGACCACTAGGAGCCCTGGAGGTCACACTTGGCCAGGGAGAGGGAGTGGGCACAGCGGGTCTCCTGCCTGGAGTAGTGATGACATCACTGCTCGGATACAGGGATGAGATCTCACAACAGCTTGGTTCTTGAGACAGAGAGCAGGTTCACTGGTAGTGTATGTGCACAGGTGGTTTCTGGTGCATTCTCAGATTCTTCTGCCAGTTTTTGTTGAGGCCTGGGTGAGGAAGTGTTCATTTTACTCAACTGATGCGCTGGGTGAACATCCAACACACCTCAGTGCATTCGACACTGAGATGATCAACCACGTGGCTTTGGGTCTCCAGTCCCAAAACCCAGGCAGGAACCAGCTTGGACCTGACTCTCCAGCCCTAAAGAGGATCCGGCCAGAGCCGGAACAAGAAGAGCGGGGCTGTTTCCAGGAGATCGGAGTGGCTGGCGGGCAGTCCCACAGAGTCCTCAACCCGAGTCTCCTGAACTCCACAGGGCCCATCCACCATCTTCCATGTTTCTTCTCCTGAGCCCTGGGGGACATGCTTTCTCTTGCCGAAGGTGCAACACTCTGTCTGTAAAACTCGCCCTGATTTCCTTTTGTTTTCTTTGTGATTATCAGCTGCTGCTGAGGTTATGTTATTTTAGGAAGGTCCTTGGGCGTGGTCATTACATAACTGCCCCAGCTGCCACCCAACAAGTCAGAAATTGTTAGGGATGCTCACCTCCACCCAGTGGTTCTAGTACAACAAACAGCTTCTCATCTCTGCCCCCGCGTCCCTCTCCCCAGTTCCTCCCTCTGGGTCCCCTGCTGGGCTAGTCACATGCCTGCTGACTTTCAGCTGAGTTTCATCACATGGGAGATTGATTCATCTGAGTTGAACTCCCAAGTTTCCTTCACCTTTGACACCATTCTTTTGTGTACCTTGAACTTCTTTACAGATAAATTATGATGATGACTTTGGTCAAGTTGAGTGTCTCCTTCTTTGACTTTCTCATGGGATCTTTTCTGAGGACCTGTTTGCCCATGAGCCCTAGATCCACAGACCCACCCCTCCCCCATGACTACCTCCATCATCTCCACTTGACCGATCTTCCCTCTGGGCTTCTCTCTCCCTCTTTCCCTCCATGGATCGAAACCATGAGAGCCCCTCCTTGCCCTCCTGGAGATTATCTGCTCCTTCTCATCCTTTGTTCTTCTCATGCTTTTCCCCAGCTACTTCTTCAGCATCCCTTCAATTTCCTCAGCATCCACTGATCCACCCATGTTCCTGTGCAAAACTTGTCTTGCAAGCTTTGTCCTCTGTCTTCCAAGGAGCAGTCTCCTGCCTGCCTCCCAGCAGATGCCACCAGCCCTGTGTTTCATTTCCCCTCTCACTCTGGGCCCATCTCCACTGTGGCCTACATATGAGTCGTTTATATAAATGTAACTTCCCTCCCCCAGAGATTACCACAGCCTTTTTTTTTAAAGCCAAATAATAGATATAGGTACTATGCTTGAAACACCATTCTCAACAGCACCATTGAATTCAGAGAGTTTCCTCTTTTTTCTTGTGTTTTTGAAATAACAAGAGTATCCTTCGGGGGGTGTGAAAATAATACATGGCGGCCATAGAAAATTGGCAATTGAAACAACTTTTTGTTGTACAATGTATCATTTCTGTTGTTTGAAAGATAGTTTTTTTTTAAAGGAATAGTTGTAATTATATTATACATACAATTATGTATCCTCCCATTTTCACTTAATATTAAGATTTTCCAGATACTCATTGAGTGTTTTGTGTGTGAAGGATTGTTTCAGACCCTGGGGATACAATGCTGCCCATCCTCTTTGACCGCATGGTCTAAGAGGTAACAGGGCAGTTATGATACTGTATAGAGAGCACAAAATCTTGTCTTGGAGGGGGTGGTCAGGGAAGGTCTTCTCCCCACCCCCTGCCTCGTGAAGTGAGATCCCAGCTAAGACAGAAAGAATTAGCAAGGGTTACCTGGGAAGACTCTTCTAGGTACAGGGAATAACATGTATGCAGCAAGGAGGAGAAGGGCACAAGAGAAGTGTAAATGCTGATTCTAGACAGGCAATAACAGATGGTATGAGCAAGGTTATTGAATGTGTATTTTATCTCAAAAGAGCCAGACACTTCCTTTTGAGTCTAATTAGATTTTCCCATAAGGCAGCTGTAATTATAGTAATGAAGCAGGGATCAACTCTTTTGTCTAATTATTAACTCTTCATGATACACCTTTTCTTGATAATGAAGATTCACAAGTGGAAGTACCATCACTTACTTAATCCTTTCCCTGCTGTTCCTGATATTTCACAGTTATAAATAATGTTGCGGTCAACACATTTCTCCTGGTCTCTCCTCTGCATTAACAGAAACCCTTTGCAGATGCTAACTCAACAGCCTCTTCTACATAATTCACCCTATGTGCTCTTTGTTCCAACTCTACTCACATTCATGCTTCCTATCCAAGCCCTTAACTAGCCTACATACTTGGTAGGAACTACAGGGTTTGCCAGGCTTCCCAGGTGGCGCTAGTGGTAAAGAACCTGCCTGCCAGTGCAAGAGAGGTAAGAGACGCAGGCTTAATCCCTGGGTCTGGACGATCCCCTAGAGGAGGGCCGAGCAGCCCATTCCAGTATTCTTGCCTGGAGAATCCCATGGACAGAGGAGCCTGGAGGGCTACATTCCACAGGGTGGCAAAGAGTTGGACACGACTGAAGTGACTTAGTGTGCACACAAGGGGCTTCCCAGCTGGCACAGTTGGTAAGGAATCCACCTGCCAATGCAGGAGACAGAAGAGACAAGGGTTCGATTCCTGGGTCGGGAAGATCCCTTGGAGAAGGAAGTGACAACCCACTCCAGTATTCTTGCCTAGAAAATTCAGCAGACAAAGGAACTTGATGGGCTATAGTCCATGGGGTCGTAAAGAGTTGGAAGAGTGGACAGGTTCTCCTGTGTTTCTGAAAGGAGCTGGGAGTCCTAGTGTGAGAGACCATAATGGTGTATGGACAGCACACACACACAAACTGAAAATGGACTGAAATCTCACATCAGCCATTTTCACACACTTCCTCTTTTTCATTGTACCTTTTTTTAGCTTTCCCAGCTTACTTCTTAATTACCATCAGTGAGTGCAGAAGAGGAAGGAAGCAACTACCACCCTTCTTGAGTTGCTGGGCTATTTTAGATTCAATGTGATGGATCCACAATTGAAGCTTTGAAGCAAAAGTTCTATTAAGTTTCACACCAGTGTCATAACACGCATAAGGGTTTCTGCAACTATTCAGATAACGTGTGTCCCTGCTTTTTCATGTTGTTTCCTGCTGATTGCAGTTCTTGTTATTGTGTCACCTTTCCTAACAACTTAGCTTCCTCTCAAATTAAATTTTATTAAAGGAACACCGTTCTCATGGTTCATACCTTCTTGCTAGTTAGGCTGTGTACAACTGCGGTATTAAAAACCACACCAAAGTTTTAGAGCTCACAAACCTTACACTAATAAACAATTTCATCCTTGGTACATTTTTTTGTGTGTGTATTTTTAAATCTCTTCTTCTAAGTCCTATGAAAATTCCACAAGCTTCTTTGTGCAGAAGGGGGATTGCCAGAAAGAAGAGTCTTTCATTCACTTATTCATTCATTTACTTCTTTTAAAAAAGTGTTTATTGAAGAACCCATCATGAGTGAGGTTTGTGATACACTCTACTGTCCCAGAACCTGGATGATATCAAGTATGACCCAGGTCCCAGCTCCACCCTCAAACTTTGATCAAGAGTTAAGAAGATACAATATTCTGAATACCTCAATTAAAAAAGACTTCTTTGCGCACCGTGCAAAGACGACTCTGTCACAACCACACTCCTAACATAATGCCTAGAGCAGATCATGTTTTAACACTCCCTTCCTCTATATGACAAAATTATTTTCAGTCATAATTATGAAATGAAATAATGTATAGTTATGACCAGAATAGAAGCGCAATGAAAATGTTCTTTCATTAAATTTCATAATATATACATGGCTGTATAATATATACATGGCTGTATAATAGCCATGCCAGTAAAAAAAATTAAGAATGAAATAAATATTACAGTTCAAAAAAAAATGTCACCCCTCTAGGTCATCACAGAGCACCAGGCTGAGCTCCCTGGGAGTGGATGGAAGGTGGGAGGGAGGCAATATATGTATATTTATAGCTGATCCATGTTGTTGAACCAAGGAAATCAACACATTATAAAGAAATAATCCTCCAATTAAAATAAAAATTTATTTTTAAAAAAGGGAACAATTAATATTTTTAATTGCATTAATTTATTTTTTAAAGAGATAGAATCTCTACTTTTCTCTGTTGCAGTAGACAATAATAAATTATAATTTCTGCTTTCCAGTCATAACTCCTGCAAATCTGTCAATAACAGACTTAGCTTTGATTGATCTTCTTTATGAATATGTGCAATACATTCTATGGTATGGTCAGATTTTCCATTTTTCTTTCTTTAGTTGATTTGAGACCAATGCTTATTAATTTTTTGCAAAAAGCTCCTTCCACATGAGACAACAGATATACAGTTAGGAAAAGAATACAGTTTAGCAGATATTTCCATGAATCCCATTTCACAATAAACTCCAGAAATAGCAACACTGCCAATATTTTTGTTCTTGGGAATTGATCCCAGTGGCTTTCAAAAGTCTTCATACTAAGAAAAATTTCCATTGTCTTCCAAATATCTTCTCCAGAAGATTTACTATACATTGCCTCAATATTTGCTAAAATCTTTCAAAGTTTTTCTTCCTCTCCAAAAATCAGAGAGTAAACCTTGACATTACCTGTTCTGTTCCTTTAGAAAAAGTGTTGAGTTCTCGGGGAAAATGACTGGGATATTCGCACGTTACACTTTGGGTTTCTTGTGGCAATGTAGGCCTCCTGCATCTTTAGTCATTGCTATGTATTCTTCTTCAATATTTAATTCTATTTTCTATGTCAACATTACTTGTTCATCTTTTGTTGTTGCAGAGTTAAAGGTCATTTTCATAAAATCTAAGCAGATCTTCCTAACTTCAAAGTCAGGATTAATTTTTCAAAATAATCTGTGGCATGGACAGCTTCATACTGACCCCATCTTCTTTGGGAAAGGCTTTTTATTTGATACCTACAGTCTGCACCATTTTTCATTAATGGGGTGAGACTTCTAAGAATTCATTAAAATTTTCCATAATTCCAAAAATATCCCCCTTGAAGAAACACAACCACAAAAGTAAACTCTGCAAAGCTGCGAGAAGGATTTCTTAAAACTGTGCTGGACACAACTGTGAACACTGATCAGAGCAATAGCGGGGACATTGCCTTGACCATGGCAGAGTTTATGCTCAGTCCATCCATATCCAATTATTCCAAGATCTCTTTGATGCATCCATCAGCAATCTGGGCCCCAGAATGGCAGCCTAAACTTATATAATGATATATGTCAGTTTAGTTCAGGTCAGTCACTCAGTCATGTCTGCCTCTTTGTGACCCCATGACTGCAGCACTCCAGGCCTCCCTGTCCATCACCAACTCCCAGAGTTTACTCAGACTCATGTCCTTTGAGTTGGTGATGCCATCCAAACATCTCATCCTCTGTTGTCTCCTTCTCCTCCTGCTTTCAATCTTCCTAGCATCAGGGTTTTTTCAAATGACTCAGTTCTTTGCATCAGGTGGCCAAAGCTGAAGTTTCAGTTTTAGCATCAGTCCTTCCAATGAATATTCAGGACTGATTTTCTTTAAGATGGACTGGTTGGATCTCCTTGCAGTCTTCTCAAGAGTCTTCTCCGACACCACAGTTCAAAAGCATCAATTCTTTGGTGCTCAGCTTTCTTTATAGTCCAACTCTCACATCCATACATGACTACTGGAAAAACCATAGTTTTGACTAGACAGACCTTGGTTGGCAAAGGAATGTCTCTGCTTTTAATATGCTGTCTAGGTTGATCATAACTTTTCTTCCAAGGAGCAAGCATCTTTCAATTTCATGGCTGCAGTCACCATCTGCAGTGATTTTGGAGCCCAGAAAAATAAAGTCTGACACTGTTTCTACTGTTTCCCCATCTATTTCCCATGAAGTGATGGGACCAGATGCCATGATCATAGCTTTCTGAATGCTGACCTTTAAGCCAACTTTTTCACTCTCCTCTTTCACTTTCATCAACAGGCTCTTTAGTTCTTCTTTGCTTTCTGCCATAAGGGAGGTGTCATTTGCATATCTGAGGTTATTGATATTTCTCCCAGCAATCTTGATTCCAGCTTGTGCTTCATCCAGTCCAGCACTTCTCATGATGTACTCTGCATATAAGTTAAATAACCAGGGTGACAATATACAGCCTTGACATAATAGGTCAATTACATCTCAATAAAATCAGAAGAAAATAGTTTTAATAAAGCACTTACGTTCTCTGTAATTTTGGTACTTAGTAGACATTTATGAAATCATAATATTATCAAATATCAATTGCCTGTTTTATTCTATTTTTTCATTTCCCTTAAACAGAAGTGAAAAGTGAGAGTAAAGGTGCACAATCGTGTCCGACTCTTTGCAACCCCATAGACTCTAGCTTAAGAGAAAAAGTAACTTTTAATTATAACAGTCAGTATTTAGAAGAGAAAAAATAATTTTAAAAGATTTTTTTCAAATTTAAAATATTTCATGTGTGAACCAAATTTTACACCTACCAGACAAAAATATTTTACCTCATAGTTCACATTCTATTTTACTATTTCAGATTTTAAACACAAATAGGAACTCCAAGTGGTCACACAGAGTGACAGAATTGAAGTGACTCAGATTTATTTCTTCTTCTCTAAAACTATTCTCTAAAGGTCATTGTTTATTTTGAATTGGTTTAAACGTGGATATGCCTAAGACCACAGAGGCTGCAGACACCAACTGTGACTGAGTAATGGTCAACAATTATGTCATGTTGGAAACTTACTCTTGAAACTAATGTAGGTAACTGAATTCTCTGTGGGGATAACTTTGCAATTAGCTCCATAAGTTAGCACCATATGTTTATTAGATAAGTAATGACTGTCCTACTGTGAAGTATGGAGAGGAGTCAGTTCACAGAGACAGAAAGTAGAAGGGTTGTCACCAGGGGCTGGGGGGAGGGGAACAGGAAGTTAGTGTTTAATGGGGATGGAGTTTCAATTTTTCGAGATGAAAAAGGGTTCTGTGCATGGATGGTGGTGATGGCTGCACAACAACATGAATGTACATAATGACACTAAACTGTATACTTCAAAACGGTTAAAGTGGGAAATTGCCTATTTTATGTAGTATATTTTACCACAAGTTTTAAAAATTGACAAATTTTTTAAAAAACAAAAAAGATAAGTAATTCAAATATGATAATTTTTAGCTTACATATATTATAGAAAGTCAGCAATCACCACAGCAATTGTTTAGAATTTAGACCAACAAAAAATTTTTTTAGGAAGGATCATTTTATCACGGACCAGGGTATAAGAGTACTCAAAGCACAACTGCTTGTATTTATTTCTTCATGGTTTGTGAGTTCTCTGTAGGCAATCCCGCCATCCCCTGCATGCTGCAGGATAGCTCCCACTATCCCATCTGAAACTGAGCAAGACACTGTGGGGCTTCTGGGAATAGAAGCCTTGCTGTCCCCCATTTCTTGTTTGTAGGGAATAGACATCAGCCTCCATGACCTTCCCTGAGTCCCAAAGTGAAAGTGAAAGGCGCTCAGTCATGTCCGACTCTTTGTAACCCCATGGAATTCTCCAGGCCAGAATACCAGAGTGGGTAGCCTATCCAGGGGATCCTCCTGACCCAGGAATCGAACCAGGGTCTCCTGTATAGCAGGAGGATTCTTTACCAACTGAGCTATCAGGGAAGACCCAGAGGGTGTATTCAACAGTTGCTAATCAAAGAAGGGAGAGGATGTGGAGACAGAGAGGATCTGTCAAAAAAACAATAGTGCAGATTTGGGGCACGTCCTGGTTCCACCTGAAGGGATGCACATAATAGCATCTTTGATTTCTTCTAGAGAACTAAAGCTGCCACCAAATGGAAGATATTAGCATTCTTCATTCCAGAGAGAAGATCATGGTTTGATAGCCCTTAGAACCAGAGAAGCTTGTCAAGAGACCACTTGAGGCCAGATTAAAGGAACATAGGCCCTGCACACACATTAAGCTTATCAGCAAACCCACCCTTGAATGGTTGCTATAAATCCTCCACCAAATCCTCCTGGATTGAGACACACAGTTTTTGGAGGGCTCAAGCCCACTGTGTCCCCCTTTGCTTTGCAAAGCAATAAAGCTATTCTACTTCCCCTGAACTCTTGTCTCTGAGCTTTAATTCAGCACCAGTGCATAGAGGCCTAGTTTTCAGTATCACATCCTTGGTCTATTCTTTCAAAGGTAATATCCTGGGTTGCACATGTCAGCGTAAGAAGAGATGGTCAAGTGGTGGGTTTTCTCAGTCCCAACCCTCACTTATGGATTTGAGTGAAGTGCTAAACTGGGGTAAATGGAACTTGATTAATCAGAAACTGCCTAAAGGTACCTGGAGACTCAACCCAGCACTGCAAAAGGCCAACACTCACAGGCAAACCTTGACCAGCAAGACAGGACACCTGTGTCTTTTCCTGAAACTGTAGCTAATTCAGTAATACACTGATTTGCTTCCCATCATTTTCTGTCTCACTCCCTCTTCCCTCACTCTCACTGCCCTGGAATTATACCACCCCTTGACCTCTTAGGAGAGGAGAAGGGCTGGAGGTTGAGTCAGTCATCAATGGTCAATGATTCAAAGAATATATCTGTGAAACAAGACCTCCATTAAAACACAAAAGGGCTTCCCTGGCAGTCCAGTATGAAGACTCTACACTTCCAATGCAGAGGGCTTGAATTTGATGCCTGGTCAGAGAACTAAGTGCAGTAGGAAATGAGAACCCACTCGAGTATTCTTGCCTGGAGAATCCTATGGACAGAGGAGCCTGGCTGGCTACAGTCAGTATGGTCGCAAAAGTCAGATATGACTGAAGTGACTTAGCACGCATGCAGAGCACTAAGACCCCACATGCTGCACAGTGCAGCCAAAAAAGAAAGAAAAACCTCAAAGGAAGGGCTCAGAGAGCTTCCAAGTTTCTAGCCAGATCCTTCCCATTGCCACCGTGCCATGTCCCAAACTTCATGTCCCCAGGACAGAAGGACCCACACAGAGGTCCCTTTGTTTGGGACCTCACCCTAAGGACTGCTTTCTCTGGCTGGTAATTTCTTCAGTATGCCTTGTAATAAGCAGGTGATCTGGTAAGGGAAATGATTCTCTGAGTTCTGTGAGCCACTCTAGCAAATTAATCAAACCCCAGGAGGGGGTTGTGGGAATCCCAGGAACCCAGATGACAACCCAGACGACAACCTAGACAGGTGACTGGCATCTGGAGTTGGGGTAGGAGGCAGTCTCGTAGGACTGAGCTCCTTACCTTGGGACCTGATGCTATCTCCAGGAAGAAAGGGTCAGAATCGTGTTGAATTGTAGGACTACTAGCTGGTGCCTAAGAATTGGGGGGGTCTTGTGGGGAAAAGCATCCCCTGCATCAGAACTGGGGATAGAAATTTGTTCAAGGTCAAAACTACAATACGGTTTGCATCAAAAGGAGTTTGAATACCATAAAGTTCATTTCTTGGAATAGGACTGTCTGCTCTACTACATCCCACGGCTCTGGGGAACAGAGGGCACATAGCAATGTACTTTGTCATTGCTAACATCAATGAGAAGCTCATGACCTTATTTCTGCATCAAACACCAGCAATTCTTCCCCTTTAACATCACCTTGATATTTGTCTCCATGTCTAGAGTCCCTCCTTTCTGTGTCCTTTGCCCCAGAGCCTGTTCTCATGAGTGGCATCTCATGACCTCAGCTGGAGACAAGATCCAGCTTCTTTGTACCCATAGAAGAGAACTTGATTGATGGGTCCAGGCTAGCCCTGTCCATTCAGCACAGCACAGAGCTAATGAGTGTGTAAAGTGCTGTCTCACTTCTGCTCTGGGATTCCCCAGGCCCTCAAGACAGCCATGTGGTCTGAAGGCAAGAACTTCATGTTAGAAGTCAGCAGCCTTGGTTCCCATCTTGCCCTGTGAACAATTCAAACCAGACCTGTGTCAGCTCCATAAATGTGGCCTGTTCAATTTCCTTTCCTGTTCAATGAATCTTTGTTGGTATTGTTGTTACTTGGAGTCGTGAAGTCATGTCAGACTCTTTCCCACCCATGCATGGACTGCAGCACTCCAGGCTTCCCTGTCCTCCACTCTCTCCCAGATTGTCTCAAATTCATGTCCACTGAGTGGGTAATGCTATCTAACAATTTCATCCTCTGTCGCCCCCTTTTCCTTTTGCTTCAGTCTTTCCCAACATCAGGTTTTTCCCGATGAGTCAGCTCTTTGCATCAAGTGGCCAAAGTATTGAAGTTTCAGCAATAGTCCCTTCAATGAATATTCAGGGAATTTAAAAGATATCAAAAGCTGGGAGTGAATAGAGAGGCCCTCTGGTCCCACCCCTCTGGCTCGACCCCTCCATTTCCAAATGAAAGAAAAGCATAGGGAAGGGCACTGGGGTGGGACACTTGTTAAAATGATTGCTCTTATTTAAATGCTTCCTTCTGTCACTGCTGGGAAATAATTCTGTCAAAAACCAAGATGTAAAATTATGTACACATTATGTATTTCGTTGTTGTTGTTTTTCAAGGAAGGGTGCTAGCTAAGCCTAGGTGTGTGTGTGTCCAGAATATCTCTAGGAGCAGCAGCTGTTTCTGGAGAGCTGGCTGGGGCCTGGGGAGGGCCACAGAGGAGAATGAGGAAGGTTATTTGCCAAAATCTTTCTGTTCATTCTTGTCTGCTGGCCAGGGGACAAAAGGAACTTGGGGTTTCAGAAACAAAATCTGAATTAATTACCCTGTTTGCACTCTCTCTTTCCTGTGTAGTTTAATTAAGATAGAAACAATCGGGGCTTTCTTGCCCACGGGCTCTGGAGAGGACTCACAGATAAGTCCACACAGGGAAGTTGTGAGAGATCCAGGGTGCCGCCTGGGCCCCTGAGGCCCCACCCAGCCTTTTCATCTTTTGGAAGCAAAGCTTTGGCAAGACCTGAATTTCCAAGCAGAAGAAATACCCAGGCAGAGAGTGGGGAGGCTTTGCTGAGGCCCAAAGTTGACACCAGCCTTTGTCATTCTATAACCTCTCCTTTATCTTTACTGCCTGTGGGTTCATGGTCCCCAGAGTCCACCCACGTGCTTTCGTGAGAAGCCACGTTGACCTAGAAATCAGCCCCACCCCTCGGGTGCACTGCTCTCTTGTTCCTGAGAGATTGTTCTTACTTTTCATCCCTTGGACGCCTTGCAAGAATGTTGGGCTCAGAAGAACCAAGTCAGTTGGAGCTTAGTTGGACCACTAAGGAGACATGTTCTAATGAAATGCAAAATGATTCCTACTCCTGGAGTTCTATATCCATGTAGGAAAAAGAGACCTGAAGTACTCTAAGCTTCATAGAGAGGAAATTTAGCGTGAGTTTATTAAAGGAAATAAGAATGATAGTCAGCATTTGTAGAGCAATTACCCAGCTCTTCTGATTTTCAGGGTTATTCCAAGGATAATACGTTACCAAGACAACTCAGGGCACCTCTGCGTGGACAGAGGGCTGTAATGAGAAGAATATTCTGCCCTCCAGCTGATTCCTTGCTGTTTGTATTTCCAGTTCACTTCACCAGAATTAACAGGATCTCATGAAATCAGCTTTAGTGCTCTGGACACCCAGATAAGCTCGCCTTTATCACTTCTATCTCTGCTGTTTCTGATGAAACAGATGTCTGAAGATGAAGTGCTTAGAACTTACCCCAGCACTGATCATAAGTGAAGGACATGCTCCGTCCTCATATGTGATCTCACTTTGTTTTGTTTTTAATTTTTATTTACTTATAGGAGTATAGCTGATTAACAATGTTGTGGTAGTTTCAGGCAGACAGCAGAGGGACTCAGCCAAACATGTACATGTATCTGTTCTCCCCCAAACTCCCCTCCCATCCAGGCTGCCAGGTAACAAGGAGCAGAGTTCCCTGTGCTGTACAGTAGATCCTTGTTGGTTTTCCATTTTATTTATTTATTTTTGGCTGCTCTGGGTCTTCATTGCTGGGAGGGCTTTTCTCTACTCTCTGGTTGCAGTGTGGGCGTCTCTTTGCGGCAGCTTCTCTTACTGTAGAGCACAGGCTCTAGGGCGTGCAGGCTTCTGTGGCTGCAGCTCCCGGGCTCTAGAGCACAAGCACAGTAGTTGTGGCACAGGAACGTAGTTGCTCCATGGAACGTGATATCTTCTCCAAGCAAGGATCAAACCCATGTCTCACATAGACAGGTGGATTCTTTACCACTGGACCTCCAGGGAAGCCCCAGTTATCCATTTAAAATATAGCAGTGTGCACACGTCTGTCCCAAATTCCCTAACTATCCTTTCCCCTCATCGTCTCTCATTTTGACTTCGGAGTGAGACAAAGCAGATTTCCCATAGCTTCTTCACTGGGACCCATAATTGCGCTATGTCCCCTCCTCCTGACACTGCCACCTGCCTGCCCTCCCTTTTGTTTGGGGGAAGCCAAACAAAAGTCACAGCAAGGGCGTGTGAGATCTGGACAAAAGTGCTCTGTGTGCAGCCACTTTACATCCTCATCTCTGGCTCAAAGCAAAGTTTTGGAAACCCTGTTACTGCAGTGATCACTTTCTTGTGCACTTGAGATTAAATCAACATTTAAAAATCTAGCTCCCAGGCAAAAGGTTAGTCTTGGTCAAAAAAGTATTTGGGGAAACAGAAAGTCATACATTAAAACAAAGAAACTCCTAACAATTCCAAAATGGGATATACTTCCTTTCAGCAGGGACTGGATTGGTCCAAGGGGCTGGAACCTTTTCCTACTTCTGTCCCCTTGCAGGGGCCAGCCCGGTTCTTTGCCCAGAGAAAGTCCCCATAAGGCTTTGACTCAAATGCCAGCCTGCTGGGCAGCACATTTCTTTCCGGCTGCCCCTAGGGCTGGCCCTGGATGCTGGCATCAAACAATCTTTGTTTCCAATCATGCTGCAGATCTACAGAAAATAAAAAAATCCCCCAGGCCCTCTAGAAAACATTGCTTTCACATTGAGTTACACCATGGAAAAGTGCTATCAATGAAAGATCAATTGACTTCTGTAAGTCAGATAGTGGAGGAACTCGGTGGCTGATAGAAATCAGCCCACTGCTTTCAGGTCTTGCTGCATCATGACATGGCATACATCCGGTAGAACTAGCACCAGAGGTGCAGATGTGCTGGTTGACCCCCTAGATGGAAGCCATTTTTCTGAGGCTCAGCAAGCCCCCATTAAGTCCAGCACATTCTGAGTGGGCAGTCTTCATGATCTGTTTCAAGTTATTTTCAGACTTCAAGGCAGACAAAGGGCATTGTGATCATCAGAGGATCAGGTTCCAGCGCTGTGACCTCCCCAAACAGGTCTATATACCAGTCTAAGAGCAGCTTAGATAAGACCATCTCCAAGGCCCAGATGGAAAGGTCCCATCCATCTTCCATGCTGCTACTAAGTCACTTCAGTCGTGTCCGACTCTGTGCGACCCCACCAGCCTCCCCCATTCCTGGGATTCTCCAGGCAAGAACACAGGAGTGGGTGCCATTTCCTTCTCCATGAAAGTGAAAAGTGAAAGGGAAGTCGCTCAGTCATGTCCTACTCTTCCCGTAACGCATTTCAATTCCCCCACACAATCAGCCTTGCTGCCTGAAGCAGGAAGTACCCAGGTGGACAGGTGTTGGTTTCAGAATATGATCATTCTGTCCTCATAACCCTAGGTCTGACCGCCCCGCTGCCCATCTTCCAGGAAGGAGGTGAGCAGTGGATTCCCTCAGAACCTTCTTGGGGCTGCCTGGCTTCTCTGAGGCTGATGTTCTGTCTGGTGGCCCATCCCAGCCACAACTCGTGGCTTTCTGGTCGGCAGTTGTGTAAGTCCTCGGTGCTCACGCCCCAGCCCTGAACTCCCCTGGGTGCTCTTCTGACCACCTTCTCAGCCCCACTACCCTTGACCACCTCATGGAAGACAGATATCCCCAGATCTTTCCATGAGAGCTCTAGTTTACTTAGAAGAAATGTTCTTCCCCAAGTGGAATTTGTTAACTGGACCTCAGTTCACCTGGGCTGTTTAGGTTTTTCATGAAAATCATCAAAAGTTATGCAACTTTGGGACTTTCCTGGGGGTTCAGTGGCTAAGACTCAGGGCTCCCAGTGCAGGGGGACCAGGTTCAATTCTTGGTCAGGGAACTAGATCCCACACGTTGCAGCTAAGATCTGGTACAGCCAAATAAAAAAGAACATTGTGCACCTTGACAGCTGTATGCAAGTCCAGGTGTGTTGGGCCCAGCCTGGGAGGGTACAAAAGTTGGCATAAGGCCACAGAGGGGTCCCCACAAGCAAGGAGCCCTGAGGCCAAAGCTACATCAGCTTTGTGGTAAATCTACCTCTGCCGTTACTCGGAGACCAGAATCTTAGGGACACTGAGTTTTCTGTCACTTCTGTTGGTCTATCATTATCACAAGAACAATCTGAGGAGATTAAGCATGTGATCCAGAAAGGCCCACATGCAAATACCTCCCATCTCTTTCCTGGCAGGCTTTGAGATCTTCAGCATTAAGTTAGCGACCTCACTCTGCTTCAGTTTCTTCTTCTCAAAAAACAAAAACAAAGCAGAGGTAACAGTGCCTCTTTCACAAGTGCAGTGTTGCAAATTACAGGGAGGGCATGTTTAAATAACACTGGTACAAGTGTTTAACACTATTCACTCAGTGAATGATGGATCAGACCCCCATTCAACAGTGTTCATTAGAGTTTGTAGACATGATTGAAATCTACCTTCTAAAAAGACAAGTTGGTTATGAACTTGACAATAATTGGTATGGAGAATGCAAGCAGGCATTCAGAGGTGGTATAAATGTATAAAAATAAGATGCAAAATCGAACCACATTTAGCCTAAACCAGCAGCTGAGAATTATTTCCCAACCACAGTGAGAATTATTTCCCAACCATGATGTACTGAAAATACACAATCCAGATGACAACCATGGCTTCACACAGCAGCAAGAGCAGAGGTGCACACATACCCATACAAAGCTCACAAAGCTCTCGGGCACTTCTGGCCTCCTCATGGCACACGTTCTCTTCCAAGTTCTATTCCAACCCCTAAAACCCATCCCTGGGCCAGCTGAGAATCACACTCTGTACAAGACTTCAGGCAAAATACTGAATTTATTCAGCTGATTTGATGGGTCATGTTGGATAAAAGTATCATTTTCATTTGCATGATGTAAAAATATACTTGAAGGAGGAATACTCACATACATTACAGTGTTAAAAATATATATGTATGAAAGATTCATGAAGGCATTTGATATAAAACATACACAGTATGCTATTTTAATATACAAATGCTTTCAAGAAAATAGAGAAGTAAGAATGATAAAAGTAGCACGTCATTAAGAATTTATAAATGTTTCATTTTTCTTAAAGGTCACATTCTCATCCTTTGGGATGTACAGACATCATGTGGTTTAACACAGTTTTATCCACATTCAAAACATCATGTTTCAAATGTCTGAAGCATAGCATGTACAGTACAAAATGTTTCCATAGGAACTGAACCAAACCTCACTAGTGGCAGCTGTCAATGGCTCCCAATTCATTGGTTAGCCATTTTTAAGACACTAGTTCAGCTTATCGCTATAATATTCAAGTTGTTCTATTTACCCCAAATATAAAGATTTTCATTTCTATCAGCATTTACAGACAAAGGCTTGAAGAGTTATCATACAATATATACCAATATACACCATATATACACTGAGTTAAAAGAAGTTCCCTTAGTTAAATATTAACAGAGCCAAGAACAGTCATTGTAGGCTAATATATATATTATTCTTGTGATTGGTATTCTTAAAATTTTGACCGAAAGTGCACAGTGAATGGAATCGGTCACTGAGAAATGATCCTTCCATGAACTCTCAGCTTCCTTAGAGTCAGGCATGCCACCTGAGAAATGAGAACTTTCCAGCCTAGCAGGCAAAGGGTAGCTTCACATATCCACACACAGGAGCCACATGGAGTCACATTCATGAGTCGGAGGAGCCCAGCCAATAAAAAGACAATTCCCTCGATGGAGATGCTGTGCAGTCAGCAGAATTAGCTTCCCAGAGATCTATGAATGTTGAGTCCTAATTCAAGGCAAACGCCACCAGCCATCAGCCATACTCTAGGGTCGGCGGACCCCGGACAAGGTTGAAATAGCCAGCAAGGGCCCCAAGGTCTATGTAGAGAGAGCGCTGCCTCTTCAGCATCTCCGATTCCTCAGTGCTCCCAGTGCACGAAGAGTCTGCAAAAAGGAACATTGAAAAAATAAAATGTGATCAGAGGACATGTTCAATAATAGACGCCTGTTCCCGCAACTTAACAAAAACAACACACTTTGGGCCTAATGGAACAGCATTCAAACTCTATTGAATTATTATTAAAAAGCCATAGAATTGAGAGCTTCCCCGGTGGTCCAGTGGTTGAGACTCTGCCTGCCAGTGCAGGGGCTGTGGGTTCGATCCCTGGTTGGGGAACTAAGATTCCACATGCCTCAGAGTGCAGCCAAAAAAAATTTTTAAAGCCGTAGAATTGAACACAATGGGCTAGTTTACGGAATACAGCCGGACAAAATAATTCAAAAAAGAGTCAACAACCACAATAAATTAGCTGGAAATCCTGGCCTATTTTCCAACATCCCAGATGATTCTTTTCAAATACATGAAAGTCAGAGAAGAAGCTGAGAAATGCAAACAAGCATTCCAGGCTTGACATCTGGGTTTGGACCCAGATAGAGTTAGAACACCACAGATTTCATAATAAAAATAGAAACCCTTCTCCATGCATATCCAATGTTTCTGGAATGTGTATCGTTTTTCCTAAATGGGAAGGTTTCATAGCTAGAAGAGAGATTTTTGAGCAGAGGAAGACAGAAATGCAGGTTGCCTTCAAATTCAATATTTTATCAGTACTGTAATGTTTCCAACCAACAGCTGGCATAGTTTACCATAACTGCATTATACAGACTCCCACTCTTTGCCAACAGCAAAACTGTCATGCTTAATCTATTTTTAAAAGCAAACACTCTTCTGTTGCAAAAGAAAGCAAGACAGAGGTAATTCTCAAAGATAGCATTACCTCCATCTGCACTGGAAACCAGTTAGGCTTGCTGGTAAATTAGCCGATTTTTTTTTAATTGTGACTTTTTTTTTTTGCCACACTCCATGGCTTGCAAGATCCTAGTTCCCTCATCAGGAATCAAATTCATGTCCCCTGCAGTGGAAGCATGGAATCTTGACCACTGGACTGCCAAGGAATTCCCAGCTAATTTTTTCTTTTTTTTTTGGTATATGCTTTTGCTAACATTCTTGCTAAAATCTCTCCAACAACTTATAGCATGCAGGAAGTCACTTCAGTTTTTTGTTTTTTTTTTTTTTTTAATTTTACTTAGGTCAAGTTGATTGACAATGTTATATTAATTTCTGCTGTACAAAAAAGTAACTCAGTTATATATATATAAGAATATGAAAAATATTATATATATATATACTTTTTCATATTCTTTTCCATTATGCTTTATCACAGGATATTCCTGTGCTATACAGCAGGACCTTGTTGTTACCCATCCTACATATACTAGCTTGCACTGCTAATTCTATTTGTTTTTCCAGGTGTGTTCATGAGTTCTATTAGAAGGTGGATGGAGACAGAAAAAGAAGGGAAGCCAGGGCACCGCACACTGCAGGGTGTCCATACCGGCAATGTTCTCAGGAAGCTCCAACTCCTTCCGGCTCAGCAGCCGCTTCCGTTCAAAGAGGGCAGAGTCCAGACTCTGACAGCGGGGTTGATCCTCCCTGGGGGGGTTCAGCGCCTCGTGTTTCAGTAGATCTGCTGCCCTAGGCCGGTGATTGGGGTTCCTCTCCAGGGCAGCCTCAATCAGCTCTCTCATACCAGGACTGCAGTCTTCAGCGATATCTTCTAAAGGAGGCGCCTGCTTGTGGATCTGTGAACAAACCAGCTCTCTTAGCATCAATGGCATGAAAATACACCCTCGACAGGACAGGTATTCTAGTTACAAGACCGGGAAAGTCTTTTGTTTTGAAGTGAATACAGCTCATACCCTTCAGTAACATTTCCTAAGGACACTGAGTGAAACCAATCTTTTGGTTAAATGCAGTCAGAAATAAACACTTGAGGTCTGAATACACAGTTTTCCATAGGAGCAATGCCCAAAGGTCCCTGTGCAGAAACCGGCAAGCGCCTACCTCTCAATTTCTCTATAGTCAAAGGAAGGGGGTGAGTGGCAGGGGCGGGATGCTGCGTGTTTCAGTATGTGCCAGGCTGCCCTGGGGATCTAGAATCTAATTCCATCTTTCTGGAAAGTGTTCAAAGAACATATACAACTTCCTCAGTTCAATGATTTATGCTACTCTGATGCTTTTCAGTGGTATCGTGTATAACAGCATAGCATACAGTTTCTGCCTGGGCACTGCTAGATGGGTTTCCATCAGGTGATCCCTCCATGTGGGAGAGTTAGGGTTACACTAAGCCTAGTACATGGTCAGCATACCATGGTTAGCATACTGAGCATATACTAGTGTTACCACAGAGGATGATGGTCATACTCCACCATCATCCCATCAGATGTGTGTGCTATCAAAGAGAAAGCACTCCCCTGAGAAGTGAGATGCTCCAACCCCACCCTCCCCCCGCAGCCCCCACTTACTATGTACAGGTAGGAGGGATAGGCAGAGCGCGGGTAACGCTTCACCCAGGGCGGGGTGCCCGTCTGCATGTGGATGAGAGTGGCCCCCAGGCTGTAGATGTCTGCTTTGGTCGAATGGCCCCTGCAGAGGATCACCTCCGGACTCATGTAAATCTGAAAGAGAAGCAGGAAGGTCAGTCTGACCCCCTCATGGGTCTAGGCACCATTTCCCTAACCCAGTTCTGGAAGCTGGCACATGCCCCTCGCTATCCACTGCACACTTCATCCCTTGAGAACAGCATGTCACTGCTGTGTTCCCTTCAGCAAAGGGGTAGCACTGACCCATGCAGACTCAGGCAGCTTTACCCTGCAGCCTCACAGCACCTCTCCCCACAGACTGAACACAAGGCAGACCAGGCAGCAAGCCATCCACGGCTGAGAACACATCTGGCACTCCCACTCAAAGTTCTGCAAAGCAAGGATCGATGTTTCCTGTTTCTACTAAAACACCAATTCCTTTTGTATTTCAATGGACACTAAAATACACATCCTCATTTCATGTTTGGCATTAAAACACCAAACTGATACTTATCTTCAGTCATCAAAAGCAGCAGAGGTCCCAGAGTATCAACACCAACTACACAGAAGAGAAGAATTTAAAGTGTAACACCGGAGGACTTCCCTGGTGGTACAGTGGATAAGAATCTGCCAGCCAATGCAAGGGACACGGGTTTGATCCCCAGTCCGGGAAGATTCCACGTGCTTCAGAGCAACTGGGTCTGTGCGCTGTAAGTGCTGCAACTACTGAAAAGCCCATGCACCCTAGAGCCTGTGTTGCATAATAAGAGAGAAGCCACTGCAATGAGAAGCCCATGCTCTGCAACCAGAGAAAGCCCCTGTGCAGCAACGAAGACCCAGAGCAGCCAAACACAAATAAAGTGTAATATTGGAAAAGTGAGCCTAATGGGTCATTTCTATGAACCACTCTTATTTCTACCCACCAGGGAGCCCAGTGACTAAATATTAAAGGCAGGCCATGTTCACATTGTGTAAGTTGGTTTTATGAGCCAATGCTGGAAAAGGAGGGCTCGTTTTAGAAATGGTTTCCCTAAGCAGTGTGTGTTTCTAAAAGAGAAAAAGAGCAAACACCAGTGACCTGTCTTTATGGCTGGTACAGGCAGAGTGCAGTTCCTACCCTCACCGTCAATATTTAGCTTTAACAACTTTGGATGCTGCCATGAACATGGAGAAGGGCGTGAGTATTCCCAGAATACATTTCAGAGTAAATAAAGAAAGAACTGGCTTACAAAAACTGGGGAAATTGCCCAGTTTCCCCACCTCACTTGCCTCAAGTACTTCCTACAACACACTTCCGGGCTGCCTGGGCTTGGTTCCTTTACTAGTTTTTTTTTTTTTTCTCTCTCTCTCTCCTTGGACTTTCTTACTACATAAAATCGCA
The DNA here is from genome assembly GCA_006408695.1 of Aepyceros melampus. Classification (NCBI taxonomy): domain Eukaryota; kingdom Metazoa; phylum Chordata; class Mammalia; order Artiodactyla; family Bovidae; genus Aepyceros; species Aepyceros melampus. Next base: position 252,313 of record SJXQ01009911.1, read on the forward strand.
AAGTTGAGCAACACACTCAGTGGTCAGGACAACTGTTAACAGAGGTGCCTGCCTCCCCTCCCCCCAACCCCGGGCGACTCTCCTAAGCAAGGATTAGGCAAAGTGCTACTTCTGGTGTCACCAGTGGCAGCTGTGTGCTCACTTGGGGCCCTGGAGGGGTTGTGGGGTGGCATGTGGTGGGGGCAGATCCCTTGCCCAGAGCCCCATGGCTCCCAGTTCCTGACTCCTTAAGCTCTAGGGAGCCACAGTACCAGGGCATGGGGTCAAGGGCACTTCCTGAAACAGGCCTGGGGGGAACCCAAGCCAGGCTCTCTGGGGGTTGTACACCGTTAGGCATGGACCCAGAAGCCTAGAGCTCGGTGGGGTGGGGGTGTCAAGGCCTTTACCTCCCAACACATTTATTACAAAGGGAAGGAGACTCTGTGTGTGTGTGTGTGTGTGTGTGTGTGTGTGTGTATGTGTCTGTATGTCCCCACGTACTTGATGATGACATGTGACCTTATATAAGAACTTTACAAAAGGAACAAGGCTATCAAGGGAACTCTAATTCTTTTTCACATTCATTGTTTCTTCTTTCTCTGTATCAGGGAATTCCAAAACAATAGTTTAAAGACAGGCTGGATTAACCCTGTATGTGCATCGCATGGCACGGTTACAAGATCATGCCCTGAAGAGGAAGGCCGTGGGTGACCAGCATCTGAATTTGGAAGCCTGGCTGGGGGGTTCAGAAGTCATCTGATCAAACCAAATGATCAAGTTATAATGGAAGGCGAAACTGCACGGCTGACCCTGATTAATGATGCCTTCTTGCTCTTTAAGGATGAGAGGTCAAAACAAGCTTTCTGAGATGTGACCTCTACACCTCAACTCATCATCACACTTCCTACCACACTACAATCACAAGTGCCAGACGTACAGTAAACAAACGCGGGTGGATAAGAAGAGTTTTTACAGCTAGGAACGCCACGGCCAGTTTAGCACTTCATAGAAAGCAACTAACATTTGGTGAAAATACTTCAATCCAAACTCCTATTCAGGGATAGACACTGTGTTGCTATCTCATACTCAAATACACACTCTTCTGATAGAAAATCCCAGAAAGGAGATGTCTTTCTCCAGTTATTGCAAAATGTCCAATTTGATCATCCTGCCGGGAAGAGAAAGGTATTTTCCATCTTTAATACCATAATTAGTTTGTTTCTCAAACTGGCTCCAGGAAAAGGGGTAGAGTGTCACATATCTGAACGTCTGACAACTGCCAAAACATGCTGAAGTCTTTCCAAAGAAATCATGTCAGAAGTGTTAAGTCTTATTAGATTTTGTGCTTTGGGGAAGTAGTCCCAAGATCTGGAGACTAAAACACTTAGAACAAAAGGTCTACAGTTTTCCAAATATTATTTTGCTCAAAGACAACTCTCCAGGATCCTCTCCCAAGTATTTTCCAGAATAAGTTCACTAATAAAAGCAAAACCAAAGATCTCTTCTGCTGCCCAAGAAAGTCTGCTTTAAGAGAGTTAAGAAAAGGCTTACACAGCCTGGATGGGAGGAGGGTTTAGGGGAGAATGGATACAGTATATGTATGGCTGAGTCCCTTCACTATTTGCCTGAAACTACCAGTGCATTTATTAATTGGCTATGCCCCAATACAAATTAAAAAGGTTAAACTTTGGAGGGGGGGGATTAAAAAAAGGCTTACAAAATCCCAGCCTAAAATGCAGACAATTCTTTTTGCAACTGCGTGCATACGTGTACTCTGTCACTTAGTCGTGTCTGACTCTTTGCAACACTTTGGACTATAGCCCACCATGCTCTTCTGTCCATGGGATTTTTCAGGCAAGAACACTGGAATGGGTTGCCATTTCCTCCTCCAGGGGATCTTCCCAACCCGGGGATCGAACCCGTGTCTCCTGCGTCTCTGGCACTGCAGGCAGGTTCTTTACCGCTGAGCCACTGGGGAACCCTTGCACCGCGACCGAGTTCAGTGCAATGCATTTACTAGCTAAAATAGAGTTCATCCCTCGATTAACACCAGGACTGACCTGGTAATCTTGAGGCAAAGATTCAGCAACTGCCCCCTCTTCGCTTCCTGAGGGCACTTTCAACAGAGAAGGGCTTGGGGCTGAGGGACTCTGATAGCTAAATACCTCATCGTCATGGAGATAGGTCAGGAAGGCAGTTTCTACCCCCATGTGCCTTCCCAGATGCAACCAACCCCACACCCATCATAACTGACTGTGAACTAAATAGCCGGTCATTTACTAATAATCCAGGTAAATTTAAAATAGGTCCTAACTCCAGAATGGAGTCCTTGTTGGCTTTGTCTTGGCTTCCATCCCTTGCATACACAGCAGCCTGCACACTCGGATGTCCAACAGACACTCACTACATGAATCAACTATGCAGCCTAATAATGTGAATGCTAAATATATTATTTGAAAGCTCATGACTGCATTTCTCTGAATCTCATTTAGATTCAGAAGTTTTGTTTCTGTTTCACAAATAAGTTGAATATTACAGTAAGCTTATACCTTCAAATAAGATTTATTCCTGCTCCAATAAATGAGATTTAAGAGTCCAGGGATTAAAGAGAGGCTTAAATATCAGATCTCAATAAATGTTGTTCTTAATGATCCTGACGATTATGGCTATAACTGAACCAAAGCAGTAATACTGTTATACTGAAAATGTACATACTAGTTACACAGCAATTAAACCTTAGACTATAGACTCAGAAAAAACTAGATTCGATTCCCTGATCTGTCAGTAGCTGAATAACTTTGGGCACTTTATCTTAACCTCTTCAAGCTTATTTTCTTATTTTAAAATGGTAATAATAGTATTTCCCTATGATATTAGTATTGTGAGGATAAAATGCTGCTGCTGCTGCTGCTGCTAAGTCGTCCGACTCTGTGCGACCCCATAGATGGAAGCCCACCAGGCTCCCCCGTCCCTGGGATTTTCCAGGCAAGAATACTGGAGTGGGTTGCCATTTCTTTCTCCAACACATGAAAGTGAAAAGTGAAAGTGAAGTCACTAAGTTGTGTCGGACTCTTAGTGACGCCATGGACTGCAGCCTACCAGGCTCCACTGTTCATGAGATTTCGCAGGCAAGAGTACTGGAGTGGGGTGCCATCACCTTCTCCAGAGGATAAAATAACATAATCCAAATAAAGTGTTAAAATGAGCACACGACACAGAGTGAATGCTCATTAAAAACGTTCCCATGATAATAATGATTTAATGTAATGGATTTCTTCCCCTTCTTTGTCCTTTCTGCAGTAATGATGGAGCATCTTATTCTTACTGTTGATAAGATATTGCAGACTGTGCTGGTGGTCCAGTGGTTGAGAATCAGCCATGCAATGCAGGGGATGTGGGTTTGATCCCTGGTCAGGGAACTAAGATCACACATGCCTCGGGGCAACTAAGCCATGTGCCACAACTACTGAGTCCCCTGGCTCTGGAGTCTGAGCACAACTTGAGAGAAGCCCATGCATCACAAGGAAAGACCTCAAATGCCACAATTAAGACCCAAGGTCAGCCAAACATAAATAACACTAAAAAAAAAAAAAAAAAGCTATTGTCCATTTTCGGATGAACATAATTACCTCTGTTCCCGGAGGTCCTTAGGAAAATAGATCTCTTCTGTCATTTGGACACTTAGACCAAAATCCACCAAAACAGCTTTTGTGGACATGAAAACAATGTTGCTAGCTATAAAGAGAGGAGAAATTTTAGTAAAAAATTGTGTATCTACCCATAACAAAATGGAAACATTATTTAAATTGGGTTGCAAATAACGATACATTGAAATCCTTCCTTTATTGAAATGAGTGTATTATATTCAAAGGGCAAAGGTGAATGTGGGTGCGAGTTTAGGTAAAAATCACTTCAGATTTGTCAAGAATTCAAAGTGGATATAAATGAAGGCAGTCATTAATAATCATCAAATTACAATAGCCAAGACATGGAAACAAGGTAAGCATTTATCAATGGATGAATTGATAAAGAAGATTTATACATATGCAAATTTGGTGATATACTTATACACATATAAGTTGTCTGATACATATTAATATAATGGGATATTATACAGCCATAAAAAAGAAGGAAATCCTGCTATTTGTGACAACATGGATGAAACTTGATGGCTAAATAAATCAGACAGAGAAAGACAAATATCATACAATCTAACTTTTATGAGGAGTCTAAAAAAGAAAAAAGCAAGCAAACATAGAAACACAGAACAAAGTGGTTGCCAGGGCTGGGGGCAAAGAGAATTTGGGATGGTGGTAAGGTACAAACTTCCAGTAATGAGATAAAAAACTTCTGGGACTATATGTCCAGAAGTAATGTATAGCATGGTGACTACAGTTAACAATTGATATTCAGTCACTAAGTGGTGTCTGACTCTTTGTGACCCCATGGACTGCAGCTCTCCAAGCTCCTCTGTCCTCCACTATCTCCTGGAATTTGTTCAAATTCATGTCCACTGAGTCAGTGATGCTATCTAACCACTTAATTCTCTGCCACCCCCTTCCCCTTTTGCCTTCAATCCTTCCCAGCATCAGGGTATTTTCCAATACTGTATGGTATTTTTGTAAGTTACAGATTTTAAAAGTCCTTACCACATAAAAAATTATAAATACATGAGATGGATGATGTGTTAACTAACCTTATCATGATAATCATTTTACAATATATACATGTATCAAATTACTACATTGGACATATTAAACATATGTTATATTGCCAATTATTTCTCAATAAAGGTGGAAAATATTTTTTATATTTTATACTGGGTACTATTATCAAGCCACTTTCTGAAACTAAAAAGTAAAATTCCCAACTTTTCTTAGTACAAGTTTTGCTAGCCCAATTTATGCTTAGATATTAAGGATTCACAGCGGATCTCTCCTATGTATTTCCCACAATCTCTTACTCTTAGAAAGCAGTCATGCTCATGCTTACTTGCTCAGTTGTGTATGACTCTTTGCAACCCCATGGACTGCCAGGCTCCTCTGTCCATGGAATTTTCCAGGCAAGAATACTACAGTGGGTTGCCATTTCTTTCTCCAGGGGTTATTCCTGACCCACGGGCAGTCCTCATGCCATCAAGGACCTTCATATTGAACAGAAGAGCCCATCTGCCTAAAGTCCAGCTAGTCTGTTTAAGCCAAAAAGGGACACATCCAAAGATAACTCACGTTTAATGTCATGGTGGATCACTTTCTTTGAGTGCAGAAAATCAAGTCCCTTGAGAACATGTTTTGTCACCCAAATTATCTCAAATTCTCTCATGGGTCCACAGCTCTCCAGTTTCTCCAGGACAGACCCTCCTTCGCCTGCTTCCATGAAGAGATGAACAGTTTCACCCCACAGAACGGCGCCATATAACTCAGCGATGTTCTCGTGCCGGAAGCAAGCCTGGATTTCCACGTCAGATGGCTTAAATTGGTCTACTGGGATCTAGAACACAAAAGCACAAGGAATATCCTCAATAACCCCAGGATATTGAAAAATATACACAATATAGGTCAACTTACAAAGCAGAAGGCAAACAAATGCCCTCAAGGATACTCTGATGCATTATGAAATTGTACCCCTGAGTAAAGATAATGTTTACTTGGGATCTGCCTTTACATGAATGTCTGCATAAGTGAAAAAATTCAAAATAAGAAAATAAAGGACAAAATAATAAAATACTACTTTCATTTAGAGTAGAGACACCCAATGAAAGAATTGTTCATGATTGACCCACAGAAGGTAATTTCCCATCTGTTATACATGGAATTTCTATGGTACCTAGATTTTGGGTCATTATTTTCAGTCTTCCTTGTCATAGAATACTGTCTCTAGTCTCACAGTTCACATTCGATCAATGCATTTAAATAAGCACTGACCATCTATTCTACAGAAAATCAACAGTCATTAATAAAGAAAGAAGTAACTCTTACATGACCGGAATACCTCCAAAATAAACTGTTAGATTAAAGTAGGCAAGATGCAGAAATGCATATATTATGTTCCTATTTGTAAAAAAATATTCCACTATACAGACATATGTCCATAGACATTTTCTGGAAGGACGTGTAAGAACCCATTAATGGTAACTGCTGCAAGGAAAGGGGTCTCATTCTTTAGCCTGCATCCTTATGAACTATTTGGGGTTGTTAATTATCTTACATGTTTCTCTTTTTAAAGACAACACATGGCTTAAAAATTAAATATAAGGACTGCAAGGAAAATAACCCACAAAGCTATCTGCCATGTCTTTTGTGATAAAACTGGAAAACAGAATACTTTCTGGCTCTAAGAGCTTTAAAAGATGTCTCCAGATTTTTTTTTTTAATTTGGACATATCTCTTTCTAAATGCAACCTTCAAATAGCTACTATATTACTGCCTGTTTTTCCTTTAATAACAGATGCTCTGGATCAACCTTTATGGAGGCACATACGAGGCTCTCATGATGAAAAGAGCAACTGAGATGATAGCGTCATTATTTTCTATTTTGTTTTTTGTTAAGTCAAAAGTGAGTCTGTTTCATTGCCCTTAAAAAACTTTAAAGTGTAAGAGACATACACAAAAATGCAAAAGAGATTATCACACTCAATGAATTTTCAACTGAACACACCCATGTAACCACCATGTAGATCAGGAAACAGAACTTCACCAGCATTCTGAAACCCCCCAATGACCCCTATCTGTCACCATTCCCCAGGGATGCCCACAGTCGGGATTTCCAACAGGTCTGTTTAGCCTTTTGGGCCTTTATATAAGGTTGTCCAAAACGTTCCTTCAGGTTTTTCCATACGATGTAATGGGAAAACCTGAACAAATGTTTTGGCCAACTCAGTATAAGTGGAATCTCATAGAACAGATCCTGTTTTGTGTCCAGTCCTAATGTAGATTTATCTACCTCAAATTGCAGTTGTAAGTCATTTCTTCTCTTTTCTGGACAGCATTGCATTGCATAAATATACCACATTTCAACATCGGCAAACTTTCCAGTTTGGGACTATTGCAAACAGTGCTGCTATGGACACTCCAGGATATGGCTTCTGGGGATTGTGGATGCATGCCTACTGATCAGGCACCTGCAGGAGCGGAATTGCTGGGCCATAGGGTGTGTACTTGCTCACTGTGGTAAATCAGGCCAGTATTCCAAAGTGAGGGCACCTCAGTAGGTGCTTAATGTTTAATAAGAAGAGATGGGGTGTCTTCAATACTGGTCTATTTAAATTTAGCCTTTGGGGACTTCCCTGGTGGTTCAGTAGCTAAGACTCCACGCTCCCAATGCAGGGGGCCCAGGTTCAATTCCTGGTTGGGGACTAGATCCAGGATGCTGCAACTAAGAGTCTGCATGCCAAAGCGAAGATCCCACATGCCACAACTAAGACCCAGTGCAGCCAAAATAAATAAGTAGATATTTTAAAAATAAATAAATAAATTCAGCCCTTTATTCTGTAGTCCTGAGAAGTCTTATGGCTTTCCGAACAGCGTCTACTTCCCTGCCTAGCCCCTTCCCCTGTGGGTGAGATTAAAAACAGCAGCAAATAAATTTGCTCTTGCAGGAGAGCTTCCCTCCCCCATCCTACCACAGGAATGATGCAGGCATCCAAGCTGGCACTAAGTAAGCTAGTACCTTCTTTTTTATCAGCACAAACTGACTAAACTCAACTATTGTACTTAAGTAGACTTGGGATTGAATGACCCCAGGTAGGAAGCCTATATATAAAACACAGATGCTTTGTTGGATTGAGCATGCTCAAACAAGAGGCAGTCAAAAGGTAGCCAGCTTTGAGTAAAGAAACACACAAAAGCCCCAATGCCAACACTCAGGGCACCGTGTCTGGTTATGAAGTACATACCAATTTACACGCCATCCTTTTCTTAGTCTTTATATCTTGTGCTAAGTACACTTTCCCAAATGCCCCCCGAGGAATGAAATCGGAGCCAATGTTCCTATAGGTCAGCTTCCAAGGGATGAGCAGAACATCAGAGTCTATTTGGTAGCGTCCATTCTGAGGAGTGATTACCTACAACAAAGCAAACACGCAGGAGGGTGAGAATTTCAGCAAGGTTCTCTTCCAAGACCCACCCTTCAGGAACCGGTTATGTTAGAACACATTCTTACACGCAATGTTAAAAATGAATGTCACTGTATGTAATCCTAACAGTGTACAGAGGCTATATTTAGAGTTTCAGCAAGACAGAGAAAGCATGTAACAGAAACACGTCACTGGCCAGACCTGATCATATTTCTATCTGCATGTGAGTAATTCATTGCGAAAGAGAACTTTAAAAATGGTTTATCTAAGGCACCCTGATTGTTGTGACCAAAGGGCTGAAAATAAAGATTGCAGAAATGTAAACTGTACACGCAAGCTGACTGGTTTCCAATTAAAATGTGATAACCTGTTAGTCTGCATAACTATTACTAAGAGGTGATGCACACAGAGAGAGTGCGGAAAAGAACTGATGATCACAGAGGATTCTGGGAACCAATGTGTTTTGCCAGAGCTATAAGTTGTCCGTCTAGTCAAGGCTATGGTTTTTCCTGTGGTCATGTATGGATGTGAGAGTTGGACTGTGAAGAAGGCTGAGCGCCGAAGAATTGATGCTTTTGAACTGTGGTGTTGGAGAAGACTCTTGAGAGTCCCTTGGACTGCAAGGAGATCCAACCAGTCCATTCTGAAGGAGATCAACCCTGGGATTTCTTTGAAGGAATGATGCTAAAACTGAAGCTCCAGTACTTTGGGCACCTTATGCGAAGAGTTGACTCATTGGAAAAGACCCTGATGCTGGGAGGGATTGGGGGCAGGAGGAGAAAGGGACGACCGAGGATGAGATGGCTGGATGGCATCACGGACTCAATGGACGTGAGTCTGAGTGAACTCCGGGAGTTGGTGATGGACAGGAAAGCCTGGCGTGCTGAGATTCATGGGGTCGCAAAGAGTCGGACACGACTGAGGGACTGAACTGAACTGAATAAGTTGACATAAATAAAGCAAGGGCAGAATTATCTCTCATCTACTCACTCATTTAATGTTTACTGAGGGCAGGATACGTGCTAGGCTCTATGTTTGGTGCTGAGGAGGCAAGAACAAGAGACAGACAGTCCCTGAGCTCTGAGTGTCAGCAGACACTTTGAACAAGACAGCTGACTCAAAAACTGAGAGCCACACCTAAGATGGATAAAGAAGATGATGTGGTACCTATATATGCAGTGGAATACTACTCAGCCAGGGAAAAGAATGAAGCAATGCCATTTGCAGCAACACAGATAGACCTAGAGATGATACAAAGTGAAGTCAAACAGAGAAAGACAAATACCACATGATATCACTTACATGTGGAAACTTAAAAAAAAGATACAAATGAACTTATATACAAAGCAGAAAACAAATTTATGGTTACCAAAGGGGAAATGGGAGAGGATAAATTAGGAGTTTGGGCTTAACATACACACACTACTATATATAAAACATAACCAAAAGGAGCTGCTGCTGCTGCTGCTAAGTCGCTTCAGTCGTGTCTGACTCTGTACGACCCCATAGACGGCAGCCCACCAGGCTCCCTGTCCCTGGGATTCTCCAGGCAAGAACACTGGAGTGGGTTGCCATTTCCTTTTCAGTGCATGAAAGTGAAAAGTCAAAGTGAAGTCGCTCAGTTGTGTCCGACTCTTAGTGACCCCATGGACTGCAGCCTTCCAGGCTCTTCCATCCATGGGATTTTCCAGGCACAGTACTGGAGTGGGGTGCCATTACAGCAAAGGAAACTCCACTCAATATTTTGGAATAATCTACAAGGGAAAAGAATCTAAAAAAGAATATACAGCATAACTGAAACACTTGGCTGCATACCTGAAATGAATGCAACACTGTAAATCAACTCAAATAAATAAAAATAACTAAAAAATTAAGAGAGAGATATCTCGATAGCAGTATGGGTTATAAGGGTATGTACCCATGTCAAAATTCATCAAACTGGACATTAAAGATCTTTGTATTCTGGGCGTGTTTGTTAGTCACTCACTCATGTCTGACTCTTTGTGACCCCATGGACTATAGCCTGCCATGCTCCATTGTCCATGAAATTCTCCGGGCAAGAATACTGGAGTGGGTGGCCATTTCCTTCTCCAGGAGGTCTTCCTGACCCAGGGATTAAACCTGTGTCTCCTGCATTGCAAGCAGCTTCTTTACCATCTGAGCTACCAGGGAAGCCCTCTGTATATTCTACTGCATAGAAAGTCTATCTCAATTTTTAAAGAGTGAAAAATTAAAGGGAGAAATAATAATAAATAAAATGAAAACAATAAGTTCACGAGAGAGGTGACCTGGAGCACATTCCTTTTAAAAAAAAAAATGGTGTGTGGTTTTTTTCAAGGGCTAGAATCCCAAAAATACAGGTCTTACCTACAAGTCATTAGTAATATTATGACTTCAGGAATTATGAGACTATTAAAGTGACACAAAGTTATTTCAAGAACGGAAGAGGCTGCAGGGGAATGCGGATCACGTGGGAGAGAAGATAGCAATTCATCTCCAGACCCACGGGGCTGCTTACTCGACCCTGCTCTGGGAACAACCCTGGTGACCGTAAGGGTTATTCATTCAGGACCCATTATTGCTAATCGTAGCAACACCCCACAGACGTGTGCACTATTAGTCAGGGGATGAAACAGAGAAAGATGCTAATACTTAGAAATGTGAAGTTACTGACACTCAAAACTCTAGCATTTACTGAGCATGGCCGCTGTGCAAGCCCAAGAGGGACCATGACTAAGTGGAGACTATGCTCTTGCCAAGCGTGAAATATGACCTCATTTCAAGAAGCGGCACCTCACTCCTAGAGGCCACTTCTACAGGAAGCTGGGGACACGGTGGGTTTAGTCCTCAAGACAGAGCTGTGCTCTCGGCACTCGGCTGCACTGGTTTTACTGCCTCTTCCTTGTTATTAAATATTTACAGATCCAATTGCTCTTGATTCTCCAGGGCTCACTTCAGGGTTTAAGCAGCCTTCGGGAAAAAAAAAAAATCTTACTTTTTTTTAGGTTTGGTTTTTCTTTTTTAATCACTGAAGTATAGTTGATTTACAATGCTGTGTTAGTTTCAGGTGTTCAGGATGGCGATTCAGTTACATAAACAAATATATATTCTTTCAGAGGTTCTTTTCCATTATAAGTTATTACAAGATCCTGAGTAGAATTCCCTGTGCTATATGGCGGGTCCTTGTTGTTTACCTATTTTATTTGTAGCAGTTTGTACATGCTAACCCCAAATTCCTAATTTCTCCCTTTTCCCTCACCTTTCTCCTTTGGTAACCATATGTTTGTTTTTGATATCTGTGAGTCTGTTTCTATTTTGTAAATAAGTTCCTTTGTATCATGTTTTTAGATTCCACATATACGTGACATCATGGGATCTTTGTCTTTGACTTCACTTGAAAGTTTTACTTTTGTTCAACTCAAATCTGCTTTAAACCACTCTGGCCCAGTGTCCTCTTAGCTGAGAGAATGAGAGTAATAATACTAGCCATCTGCTGAGTGCTAGCTCTGGGCCAGGCACTGTGCTGAGTACTTCACACACTAACACATCAGTTTTGCACAAGTCTGTGATGTAAGGACTCTCTCTATCTCCACTTAGAGATGAAGAAACTGACTTGAAAAGGTTAAGGAACTCAGTAGGCAGTGAGAGAGTCAGGTCTGTCTGACCTCAAGCCACAGCTCCTATTCTTTTTTTTTTTAACAGCTCCTATTCTTTAGATAAGAGCCTTCAGTTTTCCAGGGTTGTAATTAAAGTTGAACCCAGTGACCAAATGCCTAAATTTATAGTTCACTGAGATGGCCTGGCCTTCTCTTTAGATCAAATACTGCAGTTCCTTCACCCCAGTTTACCATTCCTCACATTCTTCTCTGAACGCCCTGAGAGTTCTCCACGCCACCTCTGATGACACACCTGAATGTGCAGGGTGACACACAAGTGTTGGCCAGTATGTGGTTCTGCAAAGTCCTGGGATCTTCCCAAGCCCTAGACCTTCCCCATCTGGGTTTGAAATATTTTTCCCCTTCTTCTTCTTTCCAGCAGCCCAGGTAAATAATCTTCTGGAAATCTCTGCTGTCCATTATCTCTGTCAACTCTTCCATGTACTAAAGCCACATTCAAGTGCAGACACTGGAGGCAAGCTGTCCATTTGTGGGTGTGTGCGCTCAGTCGCTCAGTCATGTTCAACTTTTTGCAACCCCATATGGACTGTCACCCGCCAGGCTCCTCTGTCCATGAGATTCTCCAGGCAAGAATACTGGAGTGGTTTGCCATTTCCTTCACTTGCTGACCCAGGGATCGAACCCACATCTCCTGCGTCTCCTGCATTGATGGGCGAATTCTTTACCACCGCACCACCTGGGAAGCCCCTATGCTGTCCATTTATCCACCCCGATCACTGCCACTGGCATGACACATCACCAGCCCAGAAACAGAATTTGAGTAGGTAAGTCAGTGAGAATGATTCCATAAGGGTGATGTGGTAGCTACAAAATGGATGGGACCTTGGGCTACAGGAAGAGAGATAAGGGACCGAGAACAAAGGCCAAGCTGGCTCTGTGCTCCCCTGCTGGTCCCACAGCAAAGGGACAGCCAGGTTCGAGTTCTGGCCTGTAAGATGGGCACTGGCTGGGGCCTGAGGCCCAAGGAGGAGGAAAGTTAACAGCACAGAGCACAAGAAGGGGCAGGCACAGCCAGGGGTGATGGGGAAAGAAGAGGGAAGACGTGTGGGACGAGGGAAGAAGAGCGAAGACGTGCAGTTCTGTAACACTGGGAGGACTGTCGTAAGGAAGGAGAGTGACAACCACAATGGCCTGTGTCCTTTCAACACTCACAATGTACACACAGGTCACTTGCAATTATTTGTCCCAAACAACCATGTGGAGTGACTGTGGCCATTTACCCATTTTACAAATGAGTAAATGGAGGCACAGAGGTTATAGTAGCTGGCTTGGTGTCACCTAGTCCATTTCAGAACTGAGATACATGCCAGGCACTTTAACTCAAGGGCCTGCTCTCTTCACCACTACTCATCATAAACCTATGAGATTCATCCCATTTTTAGGGCCAAGAAGTAGGGCTAGGACTAAGGGGGCTCACAGATAAATGTTTGTGCCATCTAAGGAAGGACTTCTCTGCAATCAGTTGGCCTGATATGACCATATACGCCCCAGAATATGATGCATGCTTCGTCACAGGTTTCTAAGCAAAGGCGAAAATGCCCCAGCAATTATTGGAGATGATGAATGGGGTGAGCCAAGCCTCAGAGAGAGAGCTTGATTCAAGTATCTTTAAGGATTTTTAAGACTGCGAAGCCAGGAATCTGTGACTAAGCCCTGAGGAGCAGCACTCAGCATCACACACCCACACCTCTGAGTGAGCTCCTTGGGGATCTTCAGCTTCCCAATAATCACCCAAGAGTTGAGTGTTGAGAACTCATTTTAGGCTATTAATCCCCAGATGTGGGTGAGAGTTGGTCTAGATTATAGGTAACTTGTAGCATCCTCATACAAAGCAATCCCTGGCTGTCTCCTCATGTTTCTTCCCCAGGTCCTGTGGATATTGGAGGAATCTTTATAAATATTATTTTGAGGAAAATAGCAGCTACCTGCACACACATGCAGACCACCGTTTCACATGCCTGTGCTTCAGGGTATTTTTGTAATTCCTGGGCCCTCCACCCTATCTAATTCCATGGTGCTGTGATTGTTAGTTGCCAGCAACACACCATGTATCTATGCCTCCAATCTCACCATCTGGAAATTCTCTGCTCTCCATCCGCTTCATCGGCTGATTCCAGCTCAGTAATTAAAACATCACTTCCTCTTGGGGGGAATTCCCCTGGCAAGGCACTGGTTAGGACTCAGCAGTTCCACTCCGCCAGGGCCTGGGGTTCAATCCCTGGTTGGGGAACTAAGATCCTGCAAGCTGCATGGTGTGGCCAAAAACAAGGGGAAAATAAAATTATTTTTTAATTCCTCTTGGAGGCCTCTCTGATATTCTCCCTTCCTCCTATCAACCCTCATGGTTATGTGAGGTATCTTGCCTGACCATTCCCCTGATCAGGGCGTAGCTGTATTGAGAAATATTACACTGCATTATAACTACATGTTTACTTGCCTCCTTCAACACACAGAAAGCGACCAGGAAACACACACTGTATTTCTAGCGCCTGAAAAAGCACCTCATGCCCTGTAGATGTTCGAGCTCTGTCTAGCAAACAAATGGACAAATCCTGGAAGGAGAGCATGTGGTCCGTATGAAGGTACACTTGGAACCAACGTGTTTAGTAGATAATTAGCCATCATCTTGTAAAGCAGAGAAACAGAATTTCCCCGAATTCCCTTCTGCACATTCCCAATTCTGTGGCTCATCTCTCATCAGTCTGATTGGCCAAGGGAAAGAAGGGAAGTCTCTACATATTTATAAGCAAAAACAATGTGTTTATTCTGTATGGTTTCCTTTAAAATAGTCATTTTAACAAGTAAGTATGCAAAAAAGAAACACATAAACCATTATGTTTCTGATCACAGACATATATGTTATTTTGAACCAGAGTTCTCCAGCTTTTTTTTAGCTAAGACAAACAGGTATGACCCCTAGCTCAAATTATGACTTCCCATGTATGAAAAGACGTACTATTCTCAAGACAAAGTTAAGTATCAAATACAGTTTGGCATATCCAGATCAAAGCAAGTCATACACAATGCAAAACGTAACCTTTACTTTTTTTTGTAAAACGTGATTTTGCAATCTTGCTGGCAGTTGAGCTATAGGTGAACACAGCTGGCTTCTAACAAAACAATTCACACATAGCTGACCTAAATCACTGTGTTGTTTTGAACTGAACAAATGCGGTACACAAGAAATAATAATAATAATTAAGTACTTGGTACAGACTCCACTTGTTCAGCACCACCCTCCATATATTAACCATCTCTCCATTTATATGCACCAAAGGAAACTGAGGTGCTTTCATCATCAGTAAGCAAGTTTTGCAAGTTCCCACCCACTCCTTTGAGAATTGTTCTTTTCCAAAAATTAGATCACCTTCAGCCAGCACCTACATTCACCTTTGACACACTAAGAGACTAACCACACCCCAATACATCACCTGATCTTCTATTGTGGCAACTAAGTGTTGTCACAATATTTTGGATTATTTGCATACTTAGGATAACTAAACAAATATATCCCTTGTTATTCATAACTCACCAATTAAAGAGAGAGCATCTCTGGATAACTACTTACTGCCCACAAACTACACTTCTACAAGAACTGAATTTACCTAGTATTAATACTATGATGTTTCAAGATGTAACAAAAGAGGAGCACAAAAATTCAGCCTTCAAAATTGTTAATTAAACAGAACATTCTTTGACATAAATTATAGCAATATTTTTTGGATCTGTCTCCTAAAGCAAAGGAAATAAAAGCAAGAATAAACAAATGGGGCCTAATTAAACCTAAAAACTTTTGCACAACAAAGGAAACCAAGGACAAAACACAAAGACAACCTACTGAACAGGAGAAAATATTTTCAAATGATACTACCAGTAAGGAAAGGGTGAATATTCAAAATACACAAGTAGTTCCTACAGTTCTTCAACATCAAAAGAATAACAACCCAATTAAAAAATGGGCAGAAGACCTTAACTGACATTTCCCCCAAGAGGATATGTAAATAGCCAACAAGCACAGGAAAAAAAAATGCTCAACATCTCTAATCATTGGGAAATGCAAATCAAGACTACAATGAGATATCACCTCACACCATAACAGAATGGTTATCATTGAAAAGAACACAAATAACGAATGCTGATGAGGATGTGAGATAAGGGAATCTTCCTACACTGTTGGTGGGAATGCAAATTGGTACAGCCACTATGGAAAACAGGATGGAGGTTTCTAAAAAAACTTAAAAGAGAGCCACCATATTCCCAAGCAATTCAACTCTTGGGTATACATCTGAGAAAATGGTAATAATAATTCAATAAGACACATGCATCCCAGTGTTCTCAGCGGCATTATTTACAACTGCCAAGAAAGGAAGCAATCTAACCATCTTTCAGCACATGAATGGATAAAGATGTGGTACACACACACACACACACACACACACACAATGGAATACTACTCAGTCATGAAAAAGAATGGAATTTTCCCATTTGCAACAACATGGATGGACTTGGAGGGTATTATGCTAAGTGAAATTAAGGCAGACAAACACAAACACTGTAAGATATCACTTATATGTGGAATCTAAAAAAGAAAACAAATTAATAAATATTAAAAAAAGAAACAGACTCGTAGAAAATAAACTAATGGTTAACAGAGGGTAGAGGGAAAGGAAGAGGGTAGAGGATTGAGAGGTACAAACTATTATGTGTAAAATAATCTATAAGGATATACTGTGTAACATAGGAAATATAGCCAATATTTTAAAATAATATACATGGAGTATAACCTTCAAAAATTGTGAATCATTATATTGTACACCTGTAACTTATATAAAATTATAAACTATACTATATTATATATATATATAAAGACAGTCTTTTTATTCCCCTCTCACATGAGTCTCAAAGCCTTTCTCTTTGACTTAATTGACAAATGAGCTCTTTAGTGAACCATGAAATTAAAATTCATTCTTCTTAATTACCTATTTGTAGAACTACTTCTAAAATAATGGATAAGATTCTTTAAAAGAAACTTTTAATGAAGGCTGTATTTTTTGCATCTTTCACATGGAGGTCATTCTTACAGATATTCCATTTTTAAAAACTGTACCTGGCAGCCAGTCTGAACAACATTCAAATCCCACTCAGCGTTAAATGTAGCAGGAGTAGGAAGCGAACACAGAGCACTCAACTGAGGAAAACACATACCATATTTAACAAAATTCCAGATTCTTGAGGTCGGCATCTGTATAAACGCTTCGCAGTGTTGGATATGTGGTTTGCAAAAGCAAGCAAGTCCTCCACGGTCCCATATCTGACTGAGGACAACCAGGGCCCCTCCTGCCCACTGAGCAGCAGAGACTCAGACCGCTCCTCCTCGTTGTGGTTACTGTCCTGACACATGGTCAGCAGACTGGGTTCATAAACCACTGGCTCTTCACTTGCATAAAGATTTTCCATAATGTCTATCACATCGGACACATTCAAATGTTTCATTAATAAATCGAGTTCTTCTTTGTTGTCACTCCCGGTGCTCATGAACTCCATCACTGTTGGGCTCTCCAAAGAGTCTGCAGAAGAAAGTGAGACTACTTACTTTACTGTGTTTGTATTTGCGATCAATAGGAAACTGACAAGATTGACTGGGTACAGGCTTCTATGTGCTTTTGTTCATAAAATAGGGGCTTCAGCCACAGAGTGTGTGAGGTCAAGTGCACAGACAGTGAAGAAAGGGACCTGAGATAACCTTTAATCTGGCGCTGACTTTACAGAGAGGAAACCTGAGATCCAGTGAACTCACTAGCTACCCACTTACTCACTGAGTTGCTGGCATTAGCTGTAGCCTCTGAAAATAAACGTTCACTAAACCCAAGTGTGAATTTGAGGAGCAGGAGCTGAGGCACCTGGTTCTTGACAGTTTCCAAACTGCTGCTCTCCCAAAAGGGGCAACCTTTTCTGCATAATCTCTGTGACCTTCAGGCCTTGGGTGAATTTAAAAAGAAAAGAAACTCTCTTGGAATTCCCTGACAGTCCAGTGGTTAGGACTCAGCCCTTTCACCACAGGATCCCGGGTTCAATCCCAGGTCGGGGAACAAAGATTCTTCAAGCCACATGGTGTAGCCAAAGATAAATAAATACATAAAATAAAAATAGAAATACACTTAAAAAAAAAAAAAAAAGAAATTCCTTTACCAAATCAGGAGCTAGCTTTGCAAATCAAATTCAGTTCTTGAAGCCAGAAGCATCTCAAATGGATTTTAATCTAAGCAAATTTGGTGATGGTAAATCAAGTTTCAGGAATAATTCTGATGCAAATAAATTAAACGGCTCACTTAGAAGGAAGACAGCAAACCTCTAATCCTCCTTCTGCTGAGGATGGCTATGAGAAAGGGGAAGATTCTTTTAACCTGTAATCAGCTGTCCCCTTCTGTGACCAGAACTCTTTAATGGGACAAAGCATGCACCTCACAGACTCAAGAGGGTTCATTTAACATCTAGATCAATGACTCTCTAGAAGTTGTGGTAAGAGGCCGGGGCAGCCAAATTTATCATAAACAAGACACAGACAAGGTCAACTAAGTCTGCTTAGCCAAAACTATACTTCAGTTTTTTACACACATCCTGAGCCATACTTGGGGATCTGTAAATGAGAAAATGAAGAGAAATGAAGGGTAAACAGTGAGGCTGTAACCCAGGATTTTGGAACAATCCCATCCCAAAGGGTTAAAGATAAAAGGGCTTAAGGGACCTAAGAAAATAGAAAGGTATGTATATCTACTTAAACTACTGCACTCCTGGAAGCAGCTTCTCTCAGAGATGTTTCAGGTTCTTAAAAGCATAAGCCTTCAATGCACACAGGGATAAATAAAAGCCGCAGGCTCCCATCAACCTGGAGCACACACACCAAACCTAGGGAAATATTCCACCTCAGGGCCACCTGCCCACAAGACCCAGATACAGACCTCTTGGTGAATTTCACTGGAGAAATGAACCATGCAATTTTGTGCCATTATTAAGTTACTGGGGGATCAATTTCTGCTCTACAAACAGTGTCTGGGATAATAAGAAGGTAAGATCCTGCAGTCTGACACCCCACCTAGACTCAGACTGCAGGGGATCCAATCTCTAGCCTCTCCTTTTCTGTCTGCTGATCTTGGGCAAGTACCTTACCCACAGAGCCACCTGCGAAGCCCTCTTTAACCCCACTGCACATCAACGTCCCCATCTGTAAAATGCAAGTAATAACAGCATGTCCTTCATAGGTGGTTGTGAGCATCAAAGGAGCTCAAGAGCACAAGGTGCTAGGCGCAGAGTCTGGTACACAGTGAACCAACTGTGTCTTTTGCAGCTGCTATGATGTGCATGAAAGCAAAGGACCAAGTCTGATTCCTGGCTTTGCAGATACCTCAACAGAGCAGCTTTCTTATCTGCAAATGGGATGTGGCTACCTATTCCCCCACTTCTTTGCAGCAAGGTTTTAAAGATCGTTTCTAAAATAAGAGACAAAGAAAAAAAAAGTCAGAAACCTATGAAACGTTTTGATGGCTGTTAGTTGCATCTAGAGAGCAAAGGGAGCCCCCCTCTCTGAGACCTAGCGGGTCTTTGAGGAAGACTGATTTAAGCTCTTGGAGTCTGTTGAATTCTGAAAGGAATTTCTTAGGTTAATGGAGGAACATTCAACTTGGGTTTCATGAGGCTGTTTAGTTGCAGTTTCTACTTGCAAAATTTACAGGGAAAAAAAAAACGGAATTAAAACAAAAACAGCCCAATTTAGGATCCCACTGGCTAAAAACTTCCAAAGCTGCTAGGTTTACTTCTCAAAATGCTGACCAGAGAGAAAATAAAGTTCCCAGGGGTAACGGGGCTAAAGAAAGAGAGGAAAAGGTCCATATAGTTTACAAGTCAGCTGATCCAGAGAGTGGAAAGGCAGGTTTTGGCCCTTACATTCTCCAGAAAGTCTGGAGCGCTTATATGTAAAACCTAAGAGGCAGAGACACACACACCCGTAAACTGGAAGCTAGAGGAGGGAGGGAAGGCAGAGGGAGGGCAGCGAGGTGGAGGAGTGTGTCTTCTGTGCCACTAATTCCTTAGCAACGCCACCCTCCTCTCACGCAAATCTGTGTGCTCCCGAGGCAACCCTGATGACCAGTCCATCCACTAAAGGTCTGGGCAAAAGCCTTAGCACTTTCAGGCCTTAACTAGGCAGATAAAATGCTAACAATTTCTTAGTTATTCACCATAGTAGCCATCTAGAAAAAGTGTGAATGGTGAAGGTATCTGTATTCCATATTAGCCACAGGACCCTTCTCCATACAGTTTACCAAAAAAAAAAAAAAAAAAAAAAACTGCATTAAATCACTGGTTGTTACTGCAGTTGGGGAGTATACCAATTTTAGACATAGACAAATGGGCAGATATAGTCAAAATTCTGCCCCTTTGTCCGCGTCTAAAATCTCATGGGCAGAGGAGTCTGCAGGGTATAGTCTATGGGGTCACAAGGATCAGACACGACTGGGTGACTAAACCACCACCACAGTCAAAATTATCAACTCTGAATTATTTCTGACACTGGCAATACAATCAAGAGGAGATACTTTTCCTAAACATAAATGCATACTCCTGGCTTCTTTCATCTACACAAACAAAAGTTGAGGGTTTCCTGGCAAGTGTGAGTGAAAATGGCTAACATGACTGGCCTAAGTTCCTACTTAACAAAAGGATGATTATACCTCGTGGTACTTCCCATTTAAAATATTTTTCTGCCAAAATATTACATTGCCCCTCGGGGCACACATCCAGTAAGTCTTTCTCTAATGATATTTTTGTTCTCAAAAAGCCCCAGAATGAAGCCGTTCTCACTGTATTAGAAGTACAGCCACTTCAAAATCTCTATGTGCCTCAACTCTCCAATTTTCCTTACAGAAGACCTCAGTCAGAAACACAGCACACAAACCTCCACCCATCAGATCTGGGGGCGTTTGCCGATTCAGATTACCTTCTACTTGGCAAGTACCTATAACTCAGGCCACAGATACAGAAGCCAACTGAATTAGCGCTTCTTTCCCTGTTTTTATCAAGAGCAGTCCTTTATTCTGGGCCAAAATATGTCTTTCCCAAAGTGAAACAGACATTGCAGTGTTTCACGTAAAGACAGTTAACTTTTGGGAAAATCTGTATGCCGTTCTTCCTTTTAAACTTCGGAATCCTGAATACTGAATTTCCACGGGGAAACATCTGTGAAATAACATTCTTCCCCTGAACATCTTTCTTAGGCCAAAAGCCCAGCATTCGTCTTCTGCTATAATCACCCTATTAGTCACAGAAGACGGTCCACGGAACAAGCATGAAACTTAAGTTTCAGCTCTTCCCTGTCTCTCGGTCCCGCCAGCCCCCACCCCTACTCCCTTCCTCCCGTCTCTTTCCCTAAAACGAAGGGAGCCTTACAGGGCTTGCAAGTTAGAAGAGCACCTCTCGTTAGGGCGAGGGGCAGCGGGAGGCCTCCACCTCCGAGGTGCACTCACCGGGTCTGGGTAGGAAGAGAGCAGCTGTGCACGCGGCGAGAGGCGCGGTGACAGCCGGTCCCAGCCTCCGGGTGCATCGCCGGGACCTGCTCTGCTCGCGCGCTCGGGATCCGGGAAGCAGGAGGAAGGGGGAGGAGTCGGGGGCGGTGCCCCGAGAGACCCTTGCGCAAGGTGCTTTCCAGCTGTGCCGGCTGCAGCGACTATCAGCGCGCAGCACCGGAGCGCCGCAGCTGGAAGAGGGCAGATCCTACCTCCTGGAGCCCCGGAATACACCCCGCACCCCCACACCCTGATGCCGGGGCTCCCCGGATCTCAGGGTGGGAACCGCCGGGGCACTCAGCAGGGCTGCGATCTAACGATACCCCCGAT
Organism: Aepyceros melampus; assembly: GCA_006408695.1. Lineage (NCBI taxonomy): Eukaryota > Metazoa > Chordata > Mammalia > Artiodactyla > Bovidae > Aepyceros > Aepyceros melampus. The sequence goes on from SJXQ01009911.1 coordinate 273,930, forward strand.
CCCCCCAAAGTCTGCCTTACCTGCGGCCTCCGCGCGGTTCCGCGGGCGGACCGCTCCCGCCGCGGTCCCCCGACGGCTCTCGTCGCAGCTGGTGGGCAGCCCCCGGGAGCCGGGCGCTCCGGGGTCCCGAGGCCTGGCGACAGCAGAAGAGGGAGCCAGGGCGACCGGCCCCGGAGCGTGGCGCGCGGTCCGGTTCCGAGCTGCCAAATGAGCCCGGAGCAGCTCGCGCTCCCAGGCCGCCCTCGTCGGCCCCTGAGTCACGGCGTCTGAGCCGGCCGAGGGGCGGCGCAGCGGACTCCAGCCGCCGCCTCCCCGCCTTTTCCATTTCCCCTTTCGCTCCGTAAACAGAAAGAGCCCGCCGGCTTGCGGGACAGCCCAAGCCCCCGCGCTGGGAATTCCGTCCTGCCCACCCCCCTCCCAGACTTGCCCTCGGGGCCCGGGGCGGAGCTGGGGGCGGGGCAGGGGTGGGGCGCGCCCTGAGCGGAATCGGCCTAGCCACGCCTCCCGGGGACCCAGGCTACCGAGCGGCTACGGCCCTAGGCCTGGGAAAACACCTACGAGTTCCCTCTGAGCCGGGTTACCCGGCAGCCAGGGTGCTAGAGGGCACCCGGATGCGGAGTTGGCAAGGGCGACCGCGACTCGGCACCCTGTCCCCGAAGGAAAACCGTAGCTCCTAACGTGCTGGCGCAGTCGGCAGTACTCCAGTGTCCCGGGCCCTTCGGGCTCAGATTTCGGTTCGGGTCACAAGCACAGCGGGGTGGTCCGCGCCCCCCTCCACCCCGCACCCACTCAAGTCCCGAGCTCGCGAGAGGCGGCCGCAGTGTCAGCCCGAACCAGGGGAGTTTGGTATGGGGTAAAGGGCGAACCCCTGGCCCCGGGCCAGGATCGCCGCCAGCAAAACCTGGTTTCGCTCTTTCCGCCTCCATTGGAACTGGTTATTGGTGGTGCTGCCCGATTCCAAAGTATGGCTGCCCTGATTTCGTCCTAACCCCAGCGTCGAGTCTGGGAGTCTGTCCTGCTGGGGCAGAAGCTCAAAGTTCATCTAGAGTGTTCGTCCTTCCGAAGTGGAAAGCGTTTACTCCCAGGGAAGCCGGAAGAAGATTCTAGGGAAATAGCGCCCCTCTGCGAAATCCACATTCCCAATACCTACTGAGCAGTTCTGGGTTTCCTTACCCTACTACTCTCCACCCGAGTGCCCTTTCCCAATAAAATCTCTTGCTTCGTCAGCGCATGTGTCTCCCCAGACAATTCATTTCCGAGTGTTAGACAAGAGCCCAGTTTCAGGCCTTGGAAGGGGTCCGCCTTCCTGCAAAAAATGGCGACTCTGGCGGGACTCTTCTTCGCTGAGACTGACATCCTGACCACTCGAGGTACTCAGGGGCCAGCTTGCCTGCCAATGGACCAGACCCAGCGGCCCAGCTGGGACCCTTTTGTCCCTGGTCTCCTCCTGACGCGGACAACTGGCCAGAGTGCCCCGACCGGTAAGGAACAAGAGACTTTATTGACCTCTCTCCCCTTCCTTCTCTCTTTCCTCCCCTTAACCCTTCCTATTCTTCCCTATTTTTCTATTACCCCAGTCCTGGACACAGGAATCTGGTCGAAGAGCCCTCAGCCTGAGCTGAGGATTGGAGACTGATCACCTCCTCTTGGCAGAGAACTTGAATTCTGGTTCTGGTCTGTTATGATTTCTGGTAGGGCCAAGTTCCAGTCCTCCCTTCTCTGGAGGCCCAGGGAAAAGTCCCATAACGCCTGAGCATCTGTAGGTAGCAGGAGACGTCTGTAAGGCCACCCCTTTCACCCCCCCTCAACATCTCCCATCTCCTCCCCCTTCTTCTTTCAACCTGGCTTTCTTTCCTCCCCTGAAATCTTTGATGTTAGTACTTGGATTCTTGTATTTAAGGGCTTCCCTGGTGGTGCAGAGGTTATAGCATCTGCTTGCCATGTGGGAGACCTGGGTTTGATCCCTGGGTTGGCAAGATCCCCTGGAGAAGGAAATGGCAACCCACTCCAGTATTCTTGCTTGGAGAATCCCATGGACGGAGAAGCTTGGTGGGCCACAGTCCACGGGTCGCAAAGACTCAAACATGACTGAGCAGCTTCACTTTCACTTTCACCTGCTCTCACGCTTCCACCAGTAGTGCCAGAGTCTTGCTGGGTACCCTTTGCAAGACAGGCCGAAGGAGATGCTGTTAGGCAGGGGTCACCAACCTCAAGGATGTAATCCCTGATGATCTGAGGTGGAGCTGATGTCATACTGATAGAAATAAAATGCACAAGAAATGTAATGCGCTTGAATCACCCCCAGACCGTCCACCACCACCCACTTCTCAGTTCAGTTCAGTCATTCAGTCCAGTCCGACTCTTTTCGACCCTACAGACTGCAGCATGCCAGGCTTCCCTGCCCATCACTGTCTCCAGGAGCTTGCTTAAACTCAGGTCATTGAGTTGGTGATGCCACCCAACCATCTCATCCTCTGTTGTCCCCTTCTAATACCTTCAATCTTTCCCATCATCAGGGTCAAAACTGTTTCCACGAAACTAGTCCCAGGTGCCAAAAAGGTTGCGGACTGCTGCATTAGGCACACACCTCTCTCCCTGTTAGCGACTCAGACCTTGGATGTGCCTTGTAGAGTCCAGATTCAAATGTCTTTCAAGACTGCATCGGACCCACTCTAAGACTCTCCATATTTCCCCTATGGAAAGTGAACCGTTGCTCCCACCCGAAGATGTCATCTGAGAATTGCCAGTGGGGGGAGGCTAGCTGAGATGAAGAGCAAGGCCCTCGCTGTAGGACCTTGAGTTCAGTTCAATTCAGTCGCTCAGTCGTGTCCAACTCTTTGCAACCCCATGAATCGCAGCACGCCAGGCCTCCATCACCAACTCCCGGAGTTCACTCAAATTCATGTCCATCGAGTCAGTGATGCCATCCAGCCATCTCATTCTCTGCTGTCCCCTTCTCCTCCTGCCCCCAATCCCTCCCAGCATCAAAGTCTTTTCCAATGAGTCAACTCTTCACATGAGGTGTCTAAAGTACTGGAGTTTCAGCTTTAGCATCATTCCTTCCAAAGAAATCCCAGGGCTGATCTCCTTTAGAATGGACTGGTTGGATCTCGTTGTAGTCCAAGGGACTCTCACGAGTCTTCTCCAACACCACAGTTCAAAAGCATCAATTCTTTGACACTCAGTTTTCTTCACAGTCCAACTCTCACATCCATACATGACCATTGGAAAAACCATAGCCTTGACTAGACAGACCTTAGTCGGCAAAGTAATGTCTCTGCTTTTGAATATGCTATCTAGGTTGGTCATAACTTTTCTTCCAAGGAGTAAGTGTCTTTTAATTTCATGGCTGGAGTCACCATCTGCAGTGATTTTGGAGCCCCCCGCAAAAAAGTCTGACACTGTTTCTGCTGTTTCCCCATCTATTTCCCATGAAGTGATGGGACCAGATGCCATGATCTCGTTTTCTGAATGTTGAGCTTTAAGTCAACTTTTTCACTCTCCTCTTAACTCCCATCATTTCTCTATGTTCCTGTTTCCCACGATGGTAACAAGGTGATTGATAGGGCCCAAGACTTAAGTAAAATGGTGAGGACTGTTAGGAGACTAAGTCATCCTCCAGATTATTTTAAATACTAGGGTGCTGCGACATGAATGACATGGGCATGTGCCATTTCCAGGTGATCCCAGTGCTGAACCACCTCCCACCCCCAACCTGGTCCAGGGGACTAGGCTTTTTCTGTTCCTGGAGGAGGGTGCTACCTGGACCGACCAAGTTGCTCTGACTCTGCAAAGACTGCTGGCGCCCAGGCTGGGAGAAGCCCGGCTGGCTTGGACGCAAACTCCGTGGAATTTGGCTGGAACTCAAGGGCAAATTATCCCAGTCTCGGCTGAAACTGAAGCATTTACTACTTAGTCTTTTTTCTGGGAACCAGATTGACCGGGTTGTTGCCTCTAACTGTAATGTGAGAAACCTCTCCTCTTATCTGTTGTCTTTCACCAAGGAAGGATGAGTTTTATAAACATTTTAAAAATAGAAACATGGAACCGCCCCCTTGATGAGCTCATGAAAACCACACCTAATCTTCTGGGAACTAAGTATTAGCCTTGTTTCCTACACAGAGATCTTCCAAATATAGCTGCATTTTAGGGAGCTGCTGAAATGGCTGCTCCAGGGGGGTTCTCTCTGGTTCTTCACTGCTTATGCAATAGCAGATTTCATCTGGTGGGGTGAAGTAAGAGGCTTAACTCACTTTTAAATTTCTAACAGAGATTGGTCCTGGTGTCCCGGATTACTGGAGAGAGAAGACAATTGAAGGGAAAGAAAAAGTTTGCAGACTACTTGCATTCTTCTCGGTCAGGACTTTGTTACACAGGCTTGCAAAAGCAATCCTGCTCAGTGTGCTGAAAAAGTGAGGTTTCAGCTTGCCGAGGAGAAGCCACCCAGTGGGGAGCGTGCACAGCAAACGAGGAGTGATTAAACAGAGATGGCTGTTTGCAGCCAACAAAATGCACTTGAAAACTGAGCTGCAAGTTTGCAGTTTACTTGAACAGGCTTCTCCACAGGTGCATTGGGACAGTAATAGGCTT
>SJXQ01009912.1:0-34125 GCA_006408695.1 Aepyceros melampus
GGTGATGGACAAGGAGGCCTGCCGTGCTGCAACTCATGGGGTTACAAAGAGTCAGACATGACTGAGCAACTGAACTGAAGTTATTTTTTAACTATTAAACTAGTACACTATGAAGAAAATCTCGTTGGGTTTTTAAGATAAAATATGACATTTCTGGAAAATATCATTCTTGGGTTATTTCAGTTGTACCTGGCACAGAATTCTTTATTCACTGGCTTTTGTCATGTAGTTCTCTCTGAATAAGACAGCCAATAACTGAGTTGCAAGTCAAAAGGAGTTTGATGTTTAAGTCTTAAATGGTGGTAAAAAGCTACGTATGTACCCTTGAATAGGGTAAGCTCTAGCTTCAATGTGACCAGTTACAATTTTCAAGCAAATGAACTGAGATTAAATAATAAAAAGAATTCAAACTATAAGAGGTAGAAAGTAGAGTAAATATGTATATAAAAATGTGGGAAATATAAATTGTAAAATACAGATTTAAACATAAATGTTAGTAATTATACTCGGTGTTAATACATTAAATTCCCTATCAAAGCCAAAGATTTTAACTGAATTTATCAACAACAGCAACAGTTCTATGCTTATAATAAGGGGCACAACTAAATACAAAATTAAGAAAATAATTAAAAGTAAAAAAAATATTTGATAAGCAGAAACTAGACACAAAGCAACTGAAGTGATAATAATATTGAGGTATATAAGTCAGAAAGTGTTAGCAGAGATAAAAAGGAAATTTTCATGATGATATAAGGTTCAGTTGACCATGGTGATAAGAGGTTCAATTCTAAGTATCTAATTATATAGCTTCAGTTTTATGAGAAAAATTAACCAAAATTCAGGGAAATGTAAAAAATTAACATGAAATGCTGCTGCTGCTGCTAAGTCGCTTCAGTCGTGTCCGACTCTGTGTGACCCCATAGATGGCAGCCCACCAGGCTCGCCCATCCCCGGGATTCTCCAGGCAAGAACACTGGAGTGGGTTGCCATTTCCTTCTCCAATGCATAAAAGTAAAAAGTGAAAGTGAAGTCTCTCAGTCGTGTCTGACTCCTACCTTCCCCATGGACTGCAGCCCACCAGGCTCCTCTGTCCATGGGATTTTCCATGGAATAGTATACAAATTATGATCACTTGGCTATAAAACAATTAATGAAAATAATATAAACCACAGTATAAAAATTTTAAAGAATAGATGTCAAAACCAAGTGTCCGACTCTGTGTGACCCCATAGATGGCAGCCCACCAGGCTCGCCCATCCCCGGGATTCTCCAGGCAAGAACACTGGAGTGGGTTGCCATTTCCTTCTCCAATGCATAAAAGTAAAAAGTGAAAGTGAAGTCTCTCAGTCGTGTCTGACTCCTACCTTCCCCATGGACTGCAGCCCACCAGGCTCCTCTGTCCATGGGATTTTCCATGGAATAGTATACAAATTATGATCACTTGGCTATAAAACAATTAATGAAAATAATATAAACCACAGTATAAAAATTTTAAAGAATAGATGTCAAAACCAAATCTTGTGAGATTAAAAAAAAAAATTACAATCAGGAAGAGATTATTCAAGTTCTGCTACATTGGTTCAGTATTTGAAAGCCAGTCAGTGTATTTAATTACATTAATATAATTTTTTAAAATCCTGATTTTCTTTATGCATTCAGAAAAAGAACTAGACAAATTACAATTACCATTACTTATAAAAACTTCTATAAAACTGAATTTAAAAAAACTTCCTTCATGCTAAAGTGTATTCTTCAAAAATCTATAGCAAAATACAAAGTCATAAAATATTAAAGGCTTTCCCCATTAGTGTCCTATTAACAAAACTGCTGTTCTACTTTTTATTGAGTTTCCTAGCTATTACAAGAAAGGAAATGTACATGGAATGAAAGAAAGAAAGAAAATTGTCACTGTTTGCACTCAGGAGATCCAAAATAATCTTTATATAAATGATTAAAATAAGTGGGTACATCAGGGTTGCTGGATATAAGGTTGTATTTGGGTTCTCCAGAGAAACAAAATCGAAAGGAAGTGAGGAAGATAGATGGGTTGGGTGGGTGGATGGATGGATGGATGAACGGAAACGTAGGTAGGTAAATAGATGGATAGATACAGGGGCAGAATTTGAGAAAATGTCTTACATAATTGTGGGGGCTGGCAAGTCTGAAATATGTAGGGTGGGCCAGCAGTCTGGAAATTTGTGTTAAAATTAATGTTGAATTCTTGAGTCTGAAATCTTCAGGACAAGTCGTCTGACAAAGTTTCTGATACTACAATCTTAAGGCAGAATAACTTCAGTCTTTGCTCTTAAGATCATCATCTGGCTGGATATAGCTCCCCCATGTTTTGTAGTGAAGTGAAGTCGCTCAGTTGTGTCCGACTCTTTGCGACCCCATGGACTGTAGCCTACCATGCTTCTCCGTCAGGCAAGAATACTGGAGTGGGTTACCGTTTCCTTCTCCAGGGGATCTTCCCAACCCAGGGATCGAACCCCAGTCTCCTGCATTGGAGGCAGACGCTTTAACCTCTGAGCCACCATGGAAGCTGAAACGTCATCTCTTTTACTCAGTCTAATGATTTACTCACACTTTTGAACAAATAGCTTCACAACAGCATCTTGACTGATGTTCACAACAGCATCTTGACTGGTGTTGAAAATAGTTGGGCACAATAGCCTAGCCATGTTAATAGCCACCGCAGTTCACCCCTTGTCCATTTGGCACCCATACATATCTCCTTCAAACATACTTAATTTCTAAAGACATTATTAAAGTCTTACTTCTACTTAGTATGATACAACAATCCTGTATGAAACCCAAAATTCACTAACCCTTTCACCAGAAGATGATGCAAAATCCTTGAGTGACAGTCTTCTCTTTATATTCTGTAACTCAAATACTCATATAAAGTAATAAAGCTTAACTACTGTGATGCAAAGTTAATACATCTCATATCGTGATAAGAGAGGAAAGAAAAAATGTTATGTATATACACAAATGTATTCATAATAAAATAAGGAAGACATACTCGAAATGATTACCATTGTAGTTTCTGCAGCTGGTCATGTGACCATAACTGGTATTTGAAATTACCTACTCTTCCATCCCTCTATACTGTCTTAGCCCTCAGAAAGTACCTCAGGTGGTTGTGGTCTATTCCTGGTAGCATGATACAAACCTTTATTCCTGAAGGTCCTGAGCCATTAGTAATCCTGCCTCAATTGGGTTGTTGTAAGGCAATGGCACCCCACTCCAGTACTCTTGCCTGGAAAATCCCATGGACGGAGGAACCTGGTGGGCTGCAGTCCATGGTGTCGCGAAGAGTTGGACACGACTGAGCAACTTCACTTTCACTTTTCACTTTCATGCATTGGGGAAGGAAATGGCAACTCACTCCAGTGTTCTTGCCTGGAGAATCCCAGGGACGGGGGAGCCTGGTGGACTTCCGTCTCTGGGGTCACACAGAGTCGGACACGACTGAAGCGACTAAGCAGCAGCAGCAGCAGTAGTTTTCTATTCACTTTAACCACAGGGCATGGTAGTAATAAGAGATGCCCTAAAGCAGGAGTCCCCAGCCTCCTAGACCTAACGTTGATGATCTGAGGTGGAGCTGATATAGAAGTAAATGTAATGGACTGGACTTGAATCATCTTGAAAATGTACCCCCCTCTCCCCAGTCCATGAAAAAATTGTCTTCCATGAAACCTTCCAAAAAGGTTGGAGACTTTTGCCCTAAAGGGACTTGTGCGTTACAGATATCTTCTTCCTTGTCTCCATTTTATAATAACAGTCCGCTTTCTTTTTAGCTTTTTATTTCATATTGGAGTATGGGCTTCCCTGGTGGCTCAGATGTTAAAGAATCTGCCTGCAATGCAGAAGACCTGGCTTTGATCCCTGGGTCTATAAGAGCCCCTGGAGAAGGGAATGACTAACCCTGCAGTACTCTTGCCTGGAAAATTCCATGGACAGAGGATCCTGGTGGGCTACAGTCCACGGGGTCACACAGAGTCGGACACGACTGAAGGGACTTAGCGTGCATGCATGGCCAATTAACAGTGTTGTGATCGTTTCAAGTGGACAGCAAAGGGATTCAGCCTTACCAATTTCCCTTTGGTAGTCAGGATCAGTCCTCCTAGCCAGTGTAGTAATGCCCATACTTCCCTGCTGATTCAGAGGCATGAGGAGCCCAAATTGGCCAGGTAGCAGTCTTCACTTCCAGTTCAGTGGAATCACCCTGTATTTTCTGGTGGAAGCATTCCTTCCTTTGGAGACCTACAGACCAGCAAAACCAGCAAGATGATGAGGACAGGAAGAAAAATTTTTTACTGATGAACCACTCACAGTAATAATGATGTCACTTCCATTTGCACCCCTTGATCCCTGGACCCATGGTCCTAGATATGGGAGAAACAAACCATATATTGAGCACTGATTTTCAAGATTCCTTGATATTTATATTGTATTATGTATGTACTCTGTTGCTCAGTCATGTCTGACTCTTTGCAACCCCCATGAACTGTGGCCCTCCAGGTGCCTCTGTCCATGGAATTTTTTAGGCAAGAATACTGATGTTGGTTGCCATTTCCTACTTCAGGGGATCTTCCTGACTGAGGAATCAAACCTGTGTCTCTTGTGTCTCCTGCATTGGCAGGTGTATTCTTTACCATTAGTGCCACCCTAATAGGAAACCACATACATCTAAATCCATATATACATACCTATATATCAGGGAATCTTGAAAAAACTAAAAGTAAAACACAAAGAATAAGTTATGAACTACGATACCATTTTATATAACATATGAAAGCATACATCACAGTATTAGTTTACGCACATATAAATAAGTGGTTAAGTATTAAAATCTGAACAGAAAAGATACACAAAATGCAAGAATAGGGTTATTATTAGACAAAATTATATGATTGGAGAAATGTATAAAGTAATTTTCAATTATAACTTATTTTAAAAAAATTCTGAATCAAATAAAGCAAAACATGACATTTTTCAAAAAAGGGGCACCTGAGTCTACCCTATGGACTGAATTGTGTCCTTCCAAAACTCATATTTTGAAGTCCAAAACCTGATATAATGATACTTGGAAATGGAGTCTTTGGGAGGTAATTAGGTCTAGATGAGATTATGAGGGTGGGGCCCTCGTGATGGAATTAGTGCCTTTATAATAAGAGACATCAGAGAGCTTGTTCTCACTCCATCTTGTGAAAGTGAAGTCGCTCAGTCGTGTCCAACTCTTTGCAACCCCATGGACTGCAGCCCACCAGGCTCCTCTGTCCATGGGATTCTCCAGGCAAGAATACTTGAGTGGGGTGCAATTTCTTTCTCCAGAGGATCTTCCTGACCCAGGGATCGAACCCAGGGATCGAACCTAAGTCTCCCACTTTGCAGGCAGACGCTTTAACCTCTGAGCCACCAGGGAAGCCATCTTGTGAAGACACAGCCATAAAGTGATCATGTGTAGCCCAGAAGAGAGATCTAATCAGGACTCTTACCCTACTGGCATCCTGATCTCAGACTTCCAGACAGCAGAACTATAGCAGATCAACTTCTGTTGGTTAGGCCATGTTGTCTATGGTATTTTGTCATGGCAACCCAGGCTGAGATAGTCTTTATTACCTTATTCAGAATATAATTCCTTATGTTTGAAAAATCACTCCTTTTTTAAAAAAATCCATTGCCATGAATATCAAGCTCCTGCTGCCCAGATAGTTTATGGAAAAGCAGAATACTAGAAAAATTAAAAGTAAGTGAAAGCATTTTTTAAGCTTAAACGACTATACAGGTATCAGCTATTGTAAAATCCTTTAAGGTAGGAGTTCTGTGTATGTCACCAGTGCCGAGTGAAGTGTCTGCCACATGCCAGCGCTTAATATCTGTGACATACAAAGAGTATACCAATGAAACAGAAAGCATAAAGCTCCACTAGCCATTCTTCTGAAATCTCATAATAAAGAGAGGGGGTACAACAACCACAAAAACTTATCTTTTCAGGGACCTATCATCATGTAGCAAGTTTTCAAGCTTTTAATGCTGCTATAAATAACATGCATCCCTTTGTCTGCTTAAACCAGTTTCCTCATATTCTCTTATCACAAATTACTAATTCTGGCTTCTACAGTTGTGATTAAGCCCTTTCCCTTGCTTTTTCTAATTTTTTTTTTTTTTTTTTTAGACTTTTTGCCTTATAGTGGAGTATAACTGATTAACAATGTTGTGATAGTTTCAGGTATACAGTAAAGGACTCCACAATACATATACCTGTATCCATTCTCCCCCAAACTTCCCTCCCATTCAGGCTGCCACATCACATTAGGCAGAGTTTCCTGTGATATACAGTAGGTCCTTGTTGGTTGTCTGTTTTAAATATAGCAGTGTATATGTCCATCCCAAACTCCCTAACTATCATTTTCCTCAGTCCTTTTCCCCTAGCAACCAAAAGTTCCTTGTCTGAGTCTGTGGATCTGTTTCTGTTTTGTAAATAAGTTCATATGTATCATTTCTTTTTAGTCTGCTTATAAGGGATGTCATACAGTATTTATACTTCTCTGACTGACTTCATTTAGTATGACAGTCTCTAATTCCCTCCATGTCGCTGCAAATGACATTATTTCATTCTTTTTGATGGTTGAGTAATATTCCTTCATGGAGAAGGCAATGGCACCCCACTCCAGTTCTCTTGCCTGGAAAATCCCATGGACAGAGGAGCCTGGTAGGCTGCAGTCCATGGTGTCGCGAAGAGTCGAACACTACTGAGCGCCTTCACTTTCACTTTTCACTTTCATGCGTTGGAGGAGGAAATGGCAACCCACTCCAGTGTTCTTGCCTGGAGAATCCCAGGGATGGGGGAGCCTAGTGGGCTGCCATCTATGGGGTCGCACAGAGTCGGACATGACTGAAGCGATATGTACCACATCTTCTTTATCCACTCTTCTCTTGATGGACATTTAGGTTGCTTCCAGGTCTTGGCTATTGTAAACAATGCTGATGAACATTGGGGGTGCACGTATCTTTTTTTTTTTTTTGAATTTTTATTTTTTTAGTTTGTTTTGCTTTACAATACTGTATTCGTTTTGTTACACATTGACATGAATTAGCCATGAGTGTACATGAACTCCCAATCCCGACCCCCACCTCCACCCTCCCGCCCCACACCCTCTCTCTGGATTATCCCCGTGCATCAGTCCCTAGCATCCTGCATCCTGCATCAAACCTGGACTGGCAATTCGTTTCGCTTATGATATCACACATGTTACATTGCCACTCTGCCAACCCATCCCACCCTCTCCCTCTCCCACAGAGTCCAAAAGGCCATTCTATACTCAACAAGCAATAAATGCTGGAGAGGGTGCACGTATCTTTTTAGACCATGTTTTTCTCTGGATATATGCCCAGTAGTGGGCTGGCAGGGTCATATGGTAGCTCTGTTTTTATTTTTTTAAGCAATCTCCATGGAGTTCTCCATTATAGCTGTACCACTTTGAGTCTCATAAACAGTGTAAGAGGGTTCACTTCTCTGCACACACTTTCCAGCATTTATTGTTTGTGGACTTTTTGATGACAGCAGTTTTGACTGGTGTGAGATGCTATCTCATTGTAGCTCTGATTTGCATTTCTCTAACAGCAGTGTTGTACATCTTTCCATGTGCTTCTTGGCCATCTGTGTATCTTGTTTGGAGAAATGTCTGTTTAGGTCTTCTGCCCATTTTTTGATTGGGCTGTTTGTTTTGATGATATGAAGCCTCATAAGCTGTATGTAAAATTTGGAAACTAATCCCTTATTGGTCACATCATTTGTAAGTATTTTCTCCCAATCTGTGGGTTATCTTTTCATTTTGCTAATTGTTTCCTTTGTGTGCAAGAGCAAAGACAAGGGAGAATCCACAATGAGATAGTAGGAGGAGTGCAATCACGATAAAATCAAACCGTACACCCGCTCAGTGGGTGCCCCGCAAATAGAAGAGCAGTTGTACCACAGAAGTCCCCCCACTGTTGTGAAGGTTCTGAGCCCACATCAGCCTGGGGATCTGAAAAAGGGACTAGGAATCCCCAGGGAAATCTGGCTTTGGAAGCCAGTGGGATTTGATTGCAGGACTTCCACAGGACTGGGGGAAAGACTCCTCTCTTGAAGGGCATGAACAAAATCTTGCACACACCAGAACCCAGAGGAAAGGAGCAGTGACTCCATAGGAGACTGAACCAAACCTGCCTGCTAGTGTTAGAGGGTCTCCTGCAGAGTGGTGGGTGGCAATGGCTCACCATGGAAACAAGGGCACTAGTAGCAGCAGTTTTAGGAAGTGGCTATTGGCACAAGCCCTCTTGGAGGTCACCATTGGCCCCACCATAGAGCCTGTAGACTCCAAGGCTGGGTCATGTAAGGCCAAACAACTAACTGGGAGGGATCACAGCCCCACCCATCAACAGACAAGTAGATTAAAGTTTTATTCCAGTAGTCACATATAGATGTGAGAGTTAGACTATAAAGAAAGCCGAGTGACGAAGAATTGATGCTTTTGAACTGTGATGTTGGAGAAGACTCTTGAGAATCACTTGAACAGCAAGGAGATCCAACCAGTCCATCCTGAAGAAAATCAGTCCTGAATATTCACTGGAAGGACTGATGCTGAAGCTGAAACTCCAATACTTTGACCACCTGATGCTAAGAACTGACTCATTAGAAAAGACCCTGATGCTGGCAAAGGTTGAAGGCAGGAGGAGAAGGGGACAGCAGAGGGAGAGATGGTTGGATGGCATCATCAACTCAATGAACATGAGTCTGAGTAAACTCCAGGAGTTGGTGATGGACAGGGAGGCCTGGTGTGCTGCAGTCCATTGGGTCCCTAAGAATCAGACATGACCAAGCGACTGAACTGAACTGAGCAGTCCCTTGCTTTTTTGACAATCTCCTTTCCCTAGTCTTCCTTTCCAAGTCCAAATCCTGGGTAATTTCATACTAAATAGGGGCATGTGATCGCTTCCTTCTTTTGAGCTAATCATCCCAGAGAGGGAATCACTCCTACTTTGTATCATTTCCAGAGGTGTACTTCAACTTCTCCAGGAAAAGTGAGCACAGATTTTTTTTGGTTAATATACCAACAAGCTGTCATTGTAAAGAACAACTTCTAGCCTAAGGGCCTGGATAAAATTATAGAAATGGAGCTATCAGGGAAAATCTAAAAAGTGTGGCTCCAAGTAACAATTGTATGTATGGTTCTCTCTCTCTCTTTTTAACATCATATGTGTTTATACTTTCACTAAATTTCCAAATGTGTTAATTCAAATTAGTCTCCTAAGTATTCCCTTCTGTCGGTAGCATTTGGCTGTACAGTAAAACGAGCAGCTGCCACAAAGCATTCGCTAATGCTCCCTTCCTCAGAGGGAGATTAGTACAAATTTAAGTTTGTGTTAATCCCCACCTGTAGCGCCATGATCTCTGTTGGGTTTTGCTAAGTTTAAATAATTGCTACAAAAATAATTTGCTCTTATTTGCATAATATAGGACTGTAGCAACAGTTTCTGCACTATATTATTAACCTGTTTTGTGGTAAATGGTGTTTACTTATGGCCTTGGACATGTGGTATCTATTAAGTAACATCTCCAAGAATGGATGCTTGCTTACTTGTTAAATGGAAACCAAAATGTCAAAAATAATTTGGGGGAATGTAAAAGTAAATGGCAAATGCTGACAGTCATGAGGCTTACTAAAGTTACCAAAAATGCAGATTACTTAGACATTAATAAAAAATAATAATAAGAGCTTCTGAGGCTTGACTGGGACCATTTATGGCATGATTTCAACATCACTTAACATGACACATTCATATTTTTCCAGTGCCATTTTCAATTACAGTACAATACAAATTTTATTAGTTGTCTAGTAATACTGTAGAATAATTTAAAAAGGCAGTGTATGCTTTTTAAAATAGAGACATTGATTCTAATTCTATAAGGCTTTGATTTAAGAAAAAAATTAATGAAACATTTTTATATAAGGGAAAAATAATTATCTTCCATGGTTTTATTATTGAATTTTTCACTTTATTTCAGTTGTCTTAAAAATGGTTTGTAATGGCCTAGCATGAACATAATGAACACGCATTAATTACAAAATGTTTTCAAAGGTAAATCTCCATTTGGGAGATGAGTGTCAAGCACTTGGGCCTAAGAATAAACTTGGTATCTCACCAAATGTTTTCTGCTCTGAAAGCTGGCATCTCCTGTGACTTCAGATCCCATATCGAGAATGTTCAGTCGTTCTTCTCCAAGACCACACTGCTCAGAACTCAAGCAAGAATTTCTTGGAAATTGTTCTGCTCAGTTTGACTACCTCATTAATAGTCTGAAAGAATGATGGGAACAGAAACAATGTCAAAAAATGTTGGTACCACTGCTAAGTAAGAACTTTTGAGCTATATCACCACTCTGCCCATAATGGGGGTTTCCAGGTGGCATCTGTCAAGGCAGGAGATGCAAGAGACACAGGTTTGATCCCTGAGTTGGGAACATCCCCTGGAGAAGACAATGGCAACCCACTCCAGTATTCTTGCCTGGAAAATATCATGGACAGAGGAGCCTGGTGGGCTACAGTCCATGGGGCCGCAAAGAGTTGGCATGACTGAGCACACACACAGCCCTTAACATAGTGGAGTATTGTAACAGAATTCCAGTACTGAAGGATGTCTGGAGAAGTACACTGTATCCATGGATAGGTAGAAGAAAGAGCTAGGGGGAAAAAAAAGAAAAAAACTCCTGAAACTTTGCATCTTTAATTCTCCAGTTTTCAGTGATAACTCATAAAAAACCATTAGACATTTTTATCTTTATGTTTTATTTAATCAAACTAGTTTCAAAACTGCGTTTCCATCCTGCCAGGCTGTTGGAGGATTCAGCCTGAGGTTTTCTGGGGCTCCCCCTACACAGAGGTGCCAGCACTGAGAAATGGGAACTCTCTTGGACCAGTGCTGATAATTGCAGCTGGCTGCTGCATGGCGGCCTTGAGATCTTGTTCTCAGGAGTTCTAGTGCTCCACTTGAGGCATCTTCAGAACAGCCGAGAAGCCGAGGATCTCAGTGAATACCACAGGATTGTGTGATCTCTTGGGTTACAGAAATACCCCATATTTTTCTTGTTCTGAGGCACAACCCTCTCCCTTGCTCCCACGGGTTTCCAACACTGTACCTTCACTGATTTTAGGAGGAATCTGCTTTATGTATGTATATAGCTTCTATTAGGTGGGTACTAATGGATTGCAGTTTCAGACTGAATTTTAATCATTATAACTGGGCTCAGACACATCTTTATGAATTAAAATAGGACCCATTACAGTCAACACATTTTTGCCAATGAGAAATAAGCTTGTTTATTCCTGTAGCATGAAAATCTGTGCTTCGAACTCTTGGAAAGCAATTTCTGCCTCCTGCTGGTTGTGGGAGCATTTTCCTTGCCAAGATACCTGAAGAAGTGGTAGGTGGTTGGTGAGAGGTCAGGTAAATATGGCGATTGGGGCAAAACTCATAGCCCAATCCATTCGAGTTTTGAATTGTTGGTTGTGCGATGTGCTATTGGGTGTTGTCATAGAGAAGAATTGGGCCCATTCTTTTGACTGGTGCCAGCTGCAGGCGTTGCAGTTTTTGGTGCGTCCTATTGACTTGTTGAGCATACGTCTCGGATGTAATGGTTTCGCCTGGATTTAGAATGGATCTTGGATCAGGCAGCAAACCACCAAACAGTGACCGTGACGTTTCTTTGGTGCAAGTTTGGCTTTGGAGCTGCTTCTCTGTCCAGCCACTGAGCTGGTGATCCCCAGTTGTGTGAAATCCACTTTTCATCACACATCACAATCTGGTCAAGAAATAGTTCATTGTTGCTTTGTAAAATAAGAGAAGGTGAAAATTCAAAACAAGTATTTGATTGCAGTCAGCTCATGAAAGAGCTTTTTCACCTTTCTAATTTGCTTCAAATGCCAAACAACCATAGAATGATTGGCGTTGAGTTCTTCAGCAACTTCTCCTATCGTGAGAGGATCAGCCTTGATGATTGCTCTCAGCTGGTCATTGTCAGCTTCTGATGCCCAGCTACTTTGCTTCCCATCTTCAACCTTGATGATTGCTCTCAACTTCTCCTATCGTGAGAGGTTCAGCCTTGATGATTGCTCTCAGCTGGTCATTGTCAACTTCTGATGCCCAGCTACTTTGCTTCCCATCTTCAAGGCTCTTGTCTCCTTTGCAAAACTTCTCGAACCACTACTGAACTATGTTTGTTAGAATTTCTTGGGCCAAATACATCGTGGATGTTGCAAGTTGTCTCCTCTGCTTTACGACCCATTTTGAAATCAAATTAGGAAAATCACTCTAATTTGCTTTTTGTCTAATATCATTTCCCTAGTCTAAAATACATGTAAAATAAATAGCAAGTAGTAAGTCATTAGCAAAAAAACATAAAGCGAGAAATATGCATTAAAATGATGTATTACATAACCACATTTATTTAAGAATGTATTCCAGTACCAAATGGCAAAGTTCAACAATGCAAAATTGCAATTACTTTGGCACCAACTAATATTTTTCTGCTCTGCAAAAATCTCCAAGGAAAGGAATCATAAATATCAGCTACCCACCTGGAATGAAGAGACTGGGAAGTTTTTAGGGAGTGCAAATGCTCTATAATGTAAAAATATATATATATATATTGCAATAAAAATGAGTTAAAAATGATAGCCAAAATGTTTTCCAGAAATTTGAATTTTTATGGTAACTGAGCCAAAATGTGAAAATATTTCATCTTGTCCCTTCAATGCGGCTCATTCTAAGAAGTCTTAAAACATGTGATTGAGATATATATATATATATGTATATAAATACATATATATAATTTTTCCCAACCATTTTTGTCTGATTTCCTATGAACTCAAACTAAAACTGACTTTCTCACTCTCTAGACTCTCCTCTCCAACATCTTTCCAATCCAGTCACTTCTGTCTTATCTTGTCTTCACTGGGGACTGCAATGCTGAGATTAAGTCCTGAGAAGGAGTACATCTTACATGTATTGATTCTCAGTATTTCAGAAATATTGCTTGACAACAGCTAGGTTCTGTCACTGCCTATTCCTCCATGAGTCGCTGGTGATGCTTTTCTCAGTGTACACTGTTAACTGGGTCCTCTTGATTTTACTTTTGTCTATGAATTTCTTTGTGTTAGCATTTTTATGATGCACTGCTCAGGTGGCACTAGTGGTAAAGAGCTCACCTGCCAATACAGGAGACATAAGAGATGTGGGCTTAATCCTGGGTCTGGAAGACCCCCTGGAGGAGGGCATGGCAACCCACTCCAGTATTCTTACCTGAGAATCCCTCAGACTGGCAAGCTACAGTCCATAGGGTCGCAGAGAGTCGGACATGACTGAAGCGACTTGGCACGGCTGCCTTACAGTACTTCATCCAGAGCCTTCTCTCGAGAAGTCTACCTGCCTGCATGCAGGTTTCCCTTCATCTCAGCAGTACAGCATCACATGAGTCTTCTGAAAATAGCTCTAAGTTGGTGTCCTTGGTCCTGTGCAGTAGTGTTCATTCTTTGTCATCAGAAGGATGAATTCCATGCTTTTCAGTGTGGCATTTTCCACCTTACAGAAAAATGGACCGAACTTTCTTTTATTTCTTCTTATATCTCTTTTAAAAATTTAGTCAATCTAGGGATACCCTATATTTCCTTCTTTGCAACCCACAGGACTCTTTCCCTGTTTTCAGGGTATCCCTGTTGCTTTCCTGCATCTGATGTTCTTTAATTCCAGGTCAAGACCTGCCTTCTCCAAAATAATGCTGCATATCCTATTGTACAGACCAGTGGCTTCTCTTATGTGAAAACTCCCAGGTTTTCTTTCCAGCAGCCATTCTTTATTTCCTTGAGTATATACCCATTTAGACTTGTTGGTGCTCTTCTTGTATTTTTAAATCATTCATGTTATGAATGAAGTTTCATCTGTGTGGCTATAGAGTGTGGGCTTTGTATGGGAAACTGTGGTTCTTCTGTGTAGAAATCAGTGCAGAATAGGGAACTGTTTCACCCTGCCATAAAGATGTTGGAATGAGTGTGTAGCCCTGCCTCAGCCTAAGACAAAGGCAGAGCTTAGAGAATATGCTTGTGTGAAAATTAACATAGAACAAATTGTGCCTTGTGTGTGTGTGTATGTGTGTGTGTGTGTGTGTGTACTCAGTCATGTCCGGCTCTTTGAGACCCTATGGACTGTAGCCCACCACGCTGCTCTGTCCATGGGATTCTCCAGGCAAGAATACTGGAGTGGGTTACCATTTCCTTCTCCAGGGGATCTTCTCCTCCCAGTGATCGAACCCAGGTCTCATGGATTGCAGTTGGATTCTTTACCACTAGTGCCACCTGGGAAGCCCTGTGTGTGTATATATACACATAAGTGTGTGTGTGTGTAGGGGCTTCCAGTAAGAGATGCTGACTTGATTCCTGGGTCAGGAAGATCCCCTGCAGGAGGCCATGGCAACTCACTCCAGTATTCTTGCCTGGAGAATCCCATGGACAGAGGAGCCTGGCGGGCTACAGTCCGTAGGGTCACAACAAGCCTGAAGCGACCTCGCACGCACACACACGTGCATGCAAATATATCTATAGCTTCTATTACAAATAAAATGGCTAAGTACACATCATGATTTTTGGTAAGATTGGAGAAAAGGATTCCACATTCCTCTGGAACAAAGTAAAAGGAAATTTAACGAGTGTAGGGGATGTCTTGCCTCCAAGAGAAAGGATAAACCTTCCTCCAGCAACCAGAATCCAATATAACCTAAAAAAGTATCTTGTATGCATGTAAAAGTGGATAATATTTGAACTATCCATTCATCAAAGCATTAAAGCCCCAAAACTCATTTCTGCTCTCCAGAATGGCGCCATTGCACATTTCTGCTCCAGAATAATTCGTGTGGACGGATCTGGCAGCCAAACATGAAAGTGTGGGTGCTGAACGGCTGGCAGCTGGCCCAGCATTTAACCCTGCTGTTTTAGAATGCCATAAAATAAGCACAATTTAATCTTTCCAAATCATTTGGTCAGTGGCTGTGATTTCCGCAGAAAATAACTTCAAAGAAGACAGGCACCTTTATTGATCCTTGTTTAAGCAGCCTGAGTGCCAATATATTTAAAATAGGAAACAAAAAACTCAAAGCCTGTGATACATTCTTAAGAATTTAAACCAACAGGGTATGTAGACCAGCCTATTAATTTTCCCTGGTGGTAAGGATGTGCTCAGTTTGATAAAATTAAGAGAAAATGTCATCAGCTAAAATGTCATCACAGGTAGAATGATACTGCTTATTAAAATCTATCAAAGTGTGGCATCTTTGCCATAGATACAGAGAACAGATTGGTGGTTGTCAGAAGTGGGGATTATGCGTCAGTGGTCAGTGAAATGGTGAAGAAAGTTGAAAGGTACAGACTTCCAGTTATAAAATACATGAGTTATGGGATGTGATGTATAGTATGGTGACTATAATTAATATTGTATTGCATATTTGAAAGTTGCTATGAGTATATCTTAAATGGTCTCATCTTAAAAGAAAATTCTCTGAGTAAGGTGACAAATGTTAACTAGGCTTATTGTGGTGATCATTTTGCAGTATATAAAAATATCAAATGATACATACCTGAAACAGAATTCTGTGTGTCAATTATACTTCAATTGAAAAAAGAGACAGACTTTGCTATGGAGAACACAAATCAGTATATAAAATTGTGATGTCTATTATTGATCTAAGAAAAACACACACTTATTTAGGATACTCCCCACAATGACCTTATTTAATTTATGATACCAACCTGAAGTACAGATTACATCATTTTATCTTATGATGACTTAGAAACTTATAAAAAGCAACTCCTTTTTTTAATGCTGTCATTTGACAGTTTGGAGAGTATTATGTGATTTATTTCAATAACTGTTTCTATCATGTATGGTGACACACTGTCTGGAAAGTAACTGATCTCCCTTTAAGATATATTTTAGATTAAGGAAACCAAACCTGAAGTGTTCTAGAAGGAGACCCTGTTGTCATAGTTAAAGTAATTTTATCATGGTCAGTGGAACTCAGAGACATGGTTCATTAAGACCACCTCACCTTGTCTTGATTTAAAAAAAATGTATAGAAGACCAAAAATATATTATGTTTCACTGCATTTATCTGACTTAGACTGAAATACAGAATAAAGTAGTTTAAGCCAAATTTACTTTTAATATCAATAATACAAAGCAATATATCTCTTATTTACCTTATCATCAAGAACTAACATAGATGTCACATCACATTTTATGAAGAACCCTAAGTTGCTTTTCATCAGTTTTGTCCATTATCTCTTGTGCAAATATTCTGTTTTGCCTCCTGTCTTTATATTTTCTAGTGACAACTTTTGTCTTACTAGTTAATAGTTCTTTATGTAAATCAGCATAGTTCATAGATCTTTAGTTCCTTGATCTCTATCTTTTATATGTTCATTGTCCATCTATACTTATATTCTTCCCTCCAAAAGTAGGATCCATGGTTTGTCCTAATACCACACCCTCAGATTCCTTGCCCTTGAATATTCTTATTTTGTATTTTTTGGATTATTAATTTCTATCTCTGGTTTACTCCAAACAATTCAATTCTCTGTTATCTTTCCTTGGCTATCATTGATTACCAGAAAGAGAAAAAAAAGGCCTAAGTCTATAATAAATGGCATGACAAACATGACATTGGATGGAACCATCTCTATGCTGATCCCCATTCCACCCAGAGATCGTTGCAGATGTTTACATTCTTTAAACCTACACCATTCAGTCTCTGCAGATGATCTGACCATAGAATAAAATTTTCTCCCCTCAAATCCCATGGGGAGTAGGGTCTGGATCACCCCACCAGGAGACAAACCTAGACCAAGAGAGCTATTAGTACTAGTGGAGAATGAGGGACATCTGAAAAAAAGGTGGTGGATGAGGGGTATTACTCACTCTCCAAAGGATGACCCACTGAATAGCCTCAGAATAAGCCTAACAATTCCTGATTCCTCTTGAGCAAAGCCCTACCTTTCCTTAAAGACTGATGTCAACACCTCTGCTACTCTGGGGACTCATTTGCTTTCCACACAGTCTTTAGCATAGGAGCCTGAAGTAACAGATTCACAGCTGTAGCAGAGAGCTATTTTAGTGGGACTTCTTTGTGTCCATTGGTGGAAAGATTCTGCTTTGGGAACTAGAACCTGTCAATCCACTGAACCTAAATCTGGGGCAACGAGAGGCACAATTTCCCCAAGTATGTTGCTGGAGCAAGGGTAATTGAGATCATAGCTTCTTCCACTACTTGGTTCCCAAACTCATGTACTCTTCAGATGATGGTATTTGATTTAGAATGTACACTCATTCCTGAAGATGATGCAGTCCTGGAGGAGAAACCTTGTAGGCTATCATCCAAACTTGTGCTTCAACTGTACTTTCTTTTTTAAAAAACAAAAAAATGTTCAGTCGCTCAGTCGTGTCCGACTCTTTATGACCACATAGACTGCAGCACGCCAGGTTTCCCTGTCCGTCACTAACTCCTGGAACTTGCTCAAACTCATGTCCATTGAGTTGGTGATTCCGTCCAACCATTTCATCCCCTTCTCCTCCTGCCTTCAATCTTTCCCAACATTAGGGTCTTTTCCAGTGAATCAGTTCTTTGCATCAGATGGCCAAAGTATTGGAGCTTCAGCATCAGTCTTTCCAATGAATATTCAGGACTGATTTTCTATAGGTTGACTGGTTTGATATCCTTGCTGTGCAAGGGACTCTCAAAAGTCTTCTCCAACACCACAGTTCAAAAGCATCAATTTTTCAGCACTCAGCTTCATTTATGGTCCAACTCTCACATCAGTGTTTCAGCTGTACTTAAAGAGGCCAAGCTACTGTACTCCTGAGCTAGTGGTTTCTTTGTGGTCTTGTATGGGAAAGAACCAATGGATCCCTTGGTCACCTTTCCACTGCCACTTATTTCATGTAATTATCAAAACAGTTGGTATTATGTGTCAGTGAATAAAACACTGTAAATCCTCAGATACGGGTCCAAACAAAGCTCTGCTGTCATGGAAGTCAATTCTTTACCAAGAGTATGTGTCAATTACAATTAAACTGAATTGCTTCTGCTTTCAGAATGGAATGGTCCAACATAGTTGACCAGAAGCTGATTGGACTTGTCAGGGTGAGTGCTGTCCTAGGGTCCGGGATTAATCCCTTTGCTGACATTTGGACATTTAGCAGGGGCAGTCACAAGGTTAACACTGGTGAAGGGGAGGCCAAGTTCCGGAGCCCCTCTGTGGCCTCCATGACTTTACTCTTCCGGTATCCATTGTGCAGCACTCGGATGGACAATGATAAAGGCTGGGTGACGTTTACTGGCCAAGTCTTTTGATAAAGAGACTTGGTTGGTTAGTGCGTCTTTTATGAATAGTGTGTGTATTCTCTGATAGATGTTGACAAAAGTTTATGATCTTCCGATTTTCTGCTTAGTCCATAGGTCCAAATACATATCACTTCTCCAGACCTCCTTCTCCCCAACCTCCCATTCTTACTTTTCTTTGCCCTTGACCAATGAGCTGGGCTATTTAGCACTGTCCAAGAGTTCATTTGTCCTTGGGCTATTTTTCTTGCCACACAAAGTAGATGTTAACTTCACTCTGAGCTCTGCCTCTTGGGAGAGTTTTCCTACACTATTTCCTTTCAGGGAAACCCGTGAATTGAGCTGTAGTGAACTAACCACGCTTTTCCAAATAACACTAACATGCTATACCAACCCTTTAGCAAACCCATCACTGGCGAATATTCTTCTCCATCTGCTGGTTATAAAAGATCTTCAGTGCTGCCTTAGATGTGACTTTGGGGGAATCTGCTGTAGATAATATGGGGGCGGGGGCTGGGCCAGCTGCTCACGCGTTTACTTTTTCTCTGTCTTCTTGCTTATGTCTAACTCTGGATGCACTACTTCCGTCTTATGATGACTGCTGGGCCATAGTAACTCAGTAATCTGAGAAGATTCAGTTCATGATGGCCGTCTTTGGTTGCTTGGTCTGTTGATGGCACAGGGTCAGATGCTCTATTCCTACCAGGGCCCACTTGCATACCAGGAAGTATGTAGCAGATGTATTTTCAGGAGGTGTGTAGTTCTTGGCAACAAATTGTATGACCTGTTCCAGAACCGAGGGGTCTATGTGACCCCTAATATTCCCATACAGATGCCACAGTCTGCTGGGATTCTCCCATCACAGGCATGTCTGGTACCACAGTACAGTATGGTTCAAGAGGCAGTGGCATTCCACACATCATGCCTGTTCCTGCTCTGAGCCCTGCTAAAAACTAGGAGCTTTCCATGTTACCCAGAAAATGTGTTGGAACATTAATTACCCCAAGTGCTAAAGATGATGACTGCAAAATTCAGTGTTGTACTTCTTTTTTGAATATTCTCTCTATTCCACACTTTCGCTAAAAGCATTTTTAACTTTCTACCATCTCCAAATTTTGACTTGGACCAGGGGTATACAGATGAGAATAGGAAAAATTTTACCTCTTTATTAAGCACTTTCTTTCATTATGTTCCATGGTTGTGTTAGCAATACATGTTAACTTTGTCATTAATTGAAATCATGGATATTGTCATAGCAAATTATAGTTATTTCATTACAGTTATTTGTAGCCTTAATTATATTAATATTGTGAGTTATAGGTCTGTCTGTGAGCTCTTGAGTTTTTATAGTTTATAAGTACATATATTACTGCATCACAAATTCATGAACTTTTTAACATATTTGACATTATGCCTCAATATAGTTGATTTCCCTTATGTCTCTATGTACTAATATTATATATTTATAAATATTTTTCTGAGAAGGAAGCCATCAGCTCCTACAAAATTCCACAGAGGTCTCGTTCATGGCATATATTTTCAGAACCCCTGCCTAGACCAGGATTCTCTGTCACACACGCTCCTTTATGATACAGAGGCTTCAGCTTACATGGCAACTCCTCAGAGGCCTCCCTGACCACCAGCCCAAAGGAGGCCTCCTGGGCACTTCTAAGACACACTATGCTGTTTTTCTTTCGTCAAAGTATTTATAAACGCCTTATGTTTCCTTGTTCACATGGCTGTTTGTTGGCTCAGCCTGTCACACTTGATCTAGTTGACATTTCCTTCTTCAGTGTCCATTCTAGTAGTTCAGGCTTATCCCTTGGGATTTCCTTCAAGGGATAAATTTCTTTAAATGATAATTTTCCTCAGTTTTTTTTCCTACTAACACTTCTTTCTTCTCTAATTCATTTCCCTACCTGGACAGTTTCACTCACTCCCACTAGTATAAACATCACCAAAAGTGTATTACTCCCGAGGAGATGTACAAGTCCACAATCCTGTGTCTCCCATCCTGAAATCCATAAAGTTACCTTTTCCTACTAAATTCATTAGCAGCAAAATAGTACCTGAATTAACAAAATAGCCTTTATTGATCTCATCCTGTGAATATTCGTGCATTTCACCAAGAGAACTCGTGTTTTGGTATGAGTTACATGGCACTGCCCAAGATTTTGCTAAAGATACTATTTTGTGTGTATTAGTCTCTCAGTCATGTCTGACTCTTTCCAACCCTGTGGACTGTAGCCCACCTGGCTCCTCTGTCCATGGGATTCTCCAGGCAAGAATACTGGAAGGAAGGGTGGAGGTAGCCATTACCTTCTCCAGGGTATCTTCCCTACCCAGGGATCGAACAGAAGTTCACATTGCAGGTGGATTCTTTACCATCTGAACCACCAGGAAAGCCCTTTTATAAGATGTAAGTAACATATTACTTTTCAAGTCTGAAAAACTGTGACACTGGAAGGGCTGAGATCATTTGTCTATTTCTAAGGAAATGGCAACCCACTCCAGTGTTCTTGCCTGGAGAACCCCAGGGATGGGGGAGCCTGGTGGGCTGGCGTCTATGGGGTCGCACAGAGTCGGACACAACTGAAGCAACTTAGCAGCAGCACCAGCAACCCATTTGTAGATTTTTTAGAAATAGTTAATATCTTTAATGAGGGACATTATAAAGATCTTTAATGAGATATATATTATCTCACTGAATAATAACCCATATTTACTGTCTTATGAGTATCAAATAGCTCAGTGAGATTCCTTGCTGTTCGGCTTACAAGCCACATCTCCAGTCATTTCTCCACAAACATCTAGTTTTTCAGCTACATCAGGCTAGATTTATGCATGTACCTCACTTCTCTATTACTTCTGCCCTGGAAAGTAAATCCTTCTGTGTAGTTCTTGTAATATCTACACATCTCTGAGAGGTTTTTGCTAGCCTGCTAAAGCGGAATTACTGAATGTCATTTGGGGACACTTCTGATTGAATAATTATTGCTGAAAACTCTTACCACATTAAATTGCCAAAATGCACATTCTAGTATTTCTCTTGCCACTATGTGAGGAGCTCCACGAGTAGAGATGGTGGTGATTTAGTCACTAAGTCATGTCTGACTCTTGCGACCCCACAGACTGGAGCCCACTAGACTCCTCTGTCCATGAGATCTCCCAGGCAAGAATACTGGAGGGGATTGCCATTTCCTTCTCTGAGCAATGTCATATTCCCACAATGATGCCTGGCTCTGTTCTCACACTATCTACTAGATAAATTTACCATTTTCTCCAGCTCCCATTGCATTCCCTGTTGCTGTTAGTTGCACTAAGAGGTATCTAGTCACTCAAGCAGCAGCCCTTCATTCTCCCTCCCATGATTCTCTTTAAGCACAGCATTAGTCACTCATGCACTTTGAATTCATATTCTCTATCTCCTGTGTCACTGTTATATGCCCTCATTATCGCTCACCCAGCATTTTGAGATACTGTCCCGTTTCTCTACTTGTAAACTGACTTTCTGTACAGTCTGTTATTATTCTAAAAGAATGGTTTAACTGTGTTGCATGGTAATTTGAAATGTTTTAAAATGACCTTACCCATACATTGCTGCTGCTGCTAAGTCGCTTCAGTCGTGTTCAGCTCTGTGTGACCCTATAAACAGCAGGCTGTCCTTAGAAGTTGCCCCCTAGTCTACTATTCAAGCATCACTCCTTGTTTGTCAACCCTAAGTTTGTACTTCCCAGCAAATCTTCTGTGACTTGAATCTTCTTGCTTTTTCTGGTATGTAAGCCTCTATATTGGTCCCGTGTCAAGTTTCACCTCATGTTAAATAGCCAGATTAAAAGCTCACCTTTATAAAAATATTCTCCAAGTGGAGAAGATGGACTTCTCAGCTCAGGAGAGAGAGAATTCACCCTTCTTCTGCCATTTTGTTCTATTCAGGCCTTCAATTGACTGGATGATGCCCATCCATATTGGTGAGGGTAGATCTTCTTTACTGTGTCCACTGATTGAAATGATAATCTCTTCCAAAAACACTGTCAAGGACACACCCAGAAATAATGTTTAGCCAGCTATCTGAGCATCCCTTATGGTTATCAGTTTGACACAGAGACAAACATCACAGTTAGAATTAAGATAAGGGGATCTGTTGTCACTGGTATTATTTAATTATTCCATAAAGTAGTCAACAAATAGTAAACGCAATAAACAACAAAAATGAAACAAAATTTTAATTACTTGTAGATTATATGATAATTTCTTTAGAAAGGCAAAATAGCTGTTGATTTTATTAAAAATTATACTAAATTTCAGATATCCAATAAATATTTGCTGAATAAATTCTTCTACAAAGTGTTACATTAAAAAATATATACTCCATTTATAGTTAATAAAAATATAACATACCTACAAGTGAATTTTAAAAAATAGTTATTATCTTTAATGAGGGATATTATAAAGATCTTTAATGAGATATATATTATCTTGCTGAATAATAAAACTTCACAATATTTAAAAGTATCCATATTTCCTAAATTAATGTGAAAATTCAAGGAATTTCCAGAGAAAATAGACTTTTGCTTCTTTGTTCTCAAATCAAACACAATAAAACTGAGAAAAAATTTTGAAATATAAGCAGTGAGTGTGACCTAGTCTTGTTCAGTCACTCAATTTTGTCAAACTATTTGTGACCTAATGGGCTGGAGCACCCAGGCTTCACTGTCGATCACCAACTCCGGGAGCTTGCTCAAACTCATGTCCATTGAGTTGGTGATGCCATCCAACCATCTCATCCTCTGTCATCCCCTTGTCCTCCTGCCTTCAGTCTTTCCCAGCATCTAGGTCTTTTCCAGTGAGTCAGCTCTTCCCTTGTAGCTTAGTGTAAAGAATATCCCTGCAGTGCAGGAGACCAGGTCCAATCCTGGGTTAGAAAAATCCCCTGGAGAAGGAAATAGCAACCCACTCGAGTATCCTTGCCGGGAAGATCTCATGGACAGAGGAGCCTGGTAGGCTACAGTCCATGGGGTTGCAAAGAGTCAGGCACAACTGAATGACTAATACTTACTTACACTTTACAGCTCTTTACATCAGGTGGCCAAGTATTGGAATTTCTGCTTCAGCATCAGTCCTTCCAATGAATATTCAGGATTGATTTTCTTTAGGATTGATTGGATTGATCTCCTTGCTGTCCAAGTGACTCAAGAGTCTTCTCCAGCACCAAAGTTCAGTTCAGTTGCTCAGTCATGTCCAACTCTTTGCGACCTAATGAATTGCAGCACACCAGGCCTCCCTGTCCATCGCCAACTCCCAGAGTTCACTCAAACTCACATCCATTGAGTCGGTGATGCCATCTAGCCATCTCATCCTTTGTCGTCTCCTTCTCCTCCTGCCCCCAATCCCTCCCTTCCAATGAGGCAACTCTTTGCATGAGGTGGCCAAAGTATTGGAGTTTCAGCTTTAGTATCAGTCCTTCCAAAGAACACCCAGGACTGATCTCCTTCAGAATGGACTGGTTGGATCTCCTTGCAGTCCAAGGGACTCTCAAGAGTCTTCTCCAACACCCCAGTTCAAAACCATCAATTCTTCAGTGCTCAGCTTTCTTCACAGTCCAACTCTCACATCCATACATGACTACTGGAAAAACCATAGCCTTGACTAGACGGACGTTTGTTGGCAAAGCAATGTCTTTGCTGTTTAATATCCTATCTAGGTTGGTCATAACTTTTCTTCCAAGGAGTAAGCATCTTTTAATTTCATGGCTGCAGTCACCATCTGCAGTGATTTGGGAGCCCCCAAAAATAAAGTCTGACACTATTTCCACTGTTTCCCCATCTATTTCCCATGAAGTGATGGGACCAGATGCCATGATCTTCGTTTTCTGAATGTTGAGCTTTAAGCCAACTTTTTCACTCTCCTCTTTCACTTTCATCAAGAGGCTTTTTAGTCCCTCTTCACTTTCTGCCATAAGGGTGAACTATTTCCACTGTTTCCCCATCTATTTCCCATGAAGTGATGGGACCAGATGCCATGATCTTCGTTTTCTGAATGTTGAGCTTTAAGCCAACTTTTTCACTCTCCTCTTTCACTTTCATCAAGAGGCTTTTTAGTTCTTCTTCCCTTTCTGCCATAAGGGTGTTATCATCTGCACATCTGAGGTTATTGATATTTCTCCTGGCAATCTTGATTCCAGCTTGTGCTTCTTCCAGCCCAGTGATTCTCATGATGTACTCTGCATAGAAGTTAAATAAGCAGGATGACAATATACAGCCATGACGTAATCCTTTCTCCTTTTCCTATTTGGAACCAGCCTGTTGTCCCATGTTTCACCAAAGTTGGAAAGCATCAATTCCTAGGCATTCAGCCTTCTTTATGGTATAACTCTCACATCTGTACATGACTACTGGAAAAACCATAGCTTTGATTATATGGACCTTTGTTGGCAAAGTAATGTCTCTGCTTTTTAATATGCAGTTTATCCTAGCTTTTCTTCAAAGGAGCAAGCATCTTTTAATGTCATGGTTGCACTGACCATCTGAGTGATTTTGGAGCCCAAGAAAATAAAACTTGTCACTGCTTCTACTTTTTCCCCTACTATTTGCAGTGAAATGATGGGACCTGGATGCCACGTTCTTAATTTTTTGAATGCTGAATTTTAAGCCAGCTTTTTCACTCTCCTCTTTGACCATCATTTAGAAGCTCTTTAATTCCTCTTTGTTTTTGTGCCGTTAGGATGGTGTCATATGCGTATCTGAGGTTATTGATATTTCTCCCAGCAAACTTGATTCCAGCTTGAGCTTCATTTAGCCCAGCGTTTCACATGATGTACTCTGCATATAAGTTAAATAAACAGGGAGACAATACACAGCCTTGTAGTTGTTTCCTAATTTGGAACCATTCCGTCATTCCATGTTCATTTCTAGCTATTGCTTCTTGACCTGCATGTGGTTTTCTCAGCAGGTAGGTAAGGTGATCTAGTATTCCCATTTCTTGAAGAGTTTTCCACAGTTTGTTGTGATCCACACAGTTAAAGGTTAGTCAATGAAGCAGATATTTTTCTGGAATTCCCTTGCTTTTTTCTATGATCCAACAGATGTTGGCAAATTGATCTCAGATTCCTCTGCCTTTTCAATTTTTTTTTAATTGAATGATAATTGTTTTACAGAATTTTGTTGTTTTCTGCCAAACCACAACATGGATCAGCCATAGGTATACATATATCTCCTCTCTTTTGAACCTCTCTTCCATCTCCCTCCCCATCCCACCCCTCTAGGTTGATACAGAGCCCCATTTGAGTTTCCTGAGTCATACAGCAAATTTCTATTGGCTATCTATTTTACATATGGTAATGTAAGTTTCCATGTTACTCTTTTCATACATCTCACCCCCTCCTCCCCTCTCTCCATGTCCATAAGTCTATTCTCTATGTCTGTTTCTCCATTGGTGCCCTGTAAATAAATTCTTAAGAACCATTTTTTCTAGATTCCGTATATATGCATTAGAATATATTTATCTTTCTCTTCCTGACTCACTTCACTCTGTATAATAGGTTCTAGGTTCTCCACCTTATCAGAACTGACTCAAAAGCGTTCCTTTTTATGGCTGAGTAATATTCCATTGTGTATATGTACCACAACTTCTTTATCCATTCAGCTGTCGACGGGCATGTAGGTTGCTTCCATGTTATAGCTATTATAAATAGTGCTGCAGTGAACAGTGAGATGCATGTGTATTTTTCAACCCTGGTTTCCTCAGGATATATGCCTAGGAGTGGGATTGCTCGGTCATATGGTTGTTTTGTTCCTAGTTTTTCAAGGAACCTCCATACTGTCTTTCATAGTGGCTGTATCAATTTACATTCCCACCAACAGCACAAAAGTGTTCCCTTTTCTCCACACCCTCTCCAGCATTTATTGTTTGTAGACTTTTTGATGATGGCCATTCTGACAGATGTGAGGTTATATCTCATTGTGGTTTTAATTTGCATTTCTCTAATAATGAGCAATGTTGAGCATTTTTTCATGTGTTTGTTAACCATCTGTATGTCTTCTTTGGAAAAATGTCTGTTTAGGTCTTTTCCCCACTTTTTGATTGGGTTGTTTGTTTTCCTGGTTTTGAGTTGTATGAGCTGCTTGTATATTTTGGAAATTAATCCCTTGTCAGAAGTTTCATTTGCTATTATTTTCTTCCATTCTAAGGGTTGTCTTTTTAACTTGCTTATACTTTCCTTTGCTGTGCAAAAGCTTTTAAGTTTAATCAGGTCCCACTTGTTTACTTTTGTTTTTATTTCTGTTACTGTAGGAGGTGAGTCATAGAGGAGCTTGCTTTGATTTATGTCATTGAGTCTTCTGCCTGTTTGCCTCTAAGAGTTTTATACTTTCTGGTCTTACATTTAGGTCCATTTTGAGTTTATCTTTGTGTATGGTGTTAGGAAATGTTCTAATTTCATACTTTAAATGTAGCTGTCCAGTTTTCTCAGCACTGTTTATTGAAGAAGCTGTATTTGTCCCATTGTATATTCTTGCTTCCTTTGTCAAAAATAAGGTACCCCTATATGCATGGGTTTATTTCTGGGCTTTCTACATGTTCCATTGGTCTATATTTCTGTTTTTGTGCCAGTACCATACTGTCTTGATGACTGTAGCTTTGTAGTATAATCTGAAGTCAGGAAGGTTGATTCCTCCAGCTCCATTCTTCTTTCTCAAGACTGCTTTGGCTATTAGGGGTCTTTTGTGTTTCCATATGAATTGTGAAACTTTTTGTTCTAGTTCTGCGAAAAATGCCATAGGTAATTTGATAGAGATCACATTGAATCTGTAGACTGCAATTGATAGTATAGTCATTTTCACAATATTGATTCTTCCTACCCAGGAACATGGAATATCTCTCCATCTGTTTATGTCATCTTTGATTTCTTTCATCAGTGTCTTATAATTTTCTGTGTACAGTTCTTTCATTTCCTAAAGTAAGTTTATTCCTAGATATTTAATTATTTTTGTTGCAATGGTGAATGGGTTGATTCCTTAATTTCTCTTTCAGATTTTTCATTGTTAGTATATAGAAATGCAAGTGATTCCTGTGTATTGATTTTGTATCCTGCAATAAATTCACTGATTAGCTCTAGTAATTTTCTGATACTCTCTTTAGGGTTTTCTATGTACAATACCATGTCATCTGCAAACAACAGTTAGAGCCTTACTTCTCCTTTTCTAATCTGGATTCCTTTTATTTCTTTTTCTTCTCTGATTGCTGTAGCTAGGACTTCCAAAACTATGTTGAATAGTAGGTGGACAAGGAAGTGGACACTGTTGTCTTATTCCCAATCTTAGGAGAAATGCTTTCAGTTTTTCACCATTGAGAATGTTTGCTGTAGGCTTATCACATATGGCCTTTACTATGTTGAGGTAGGTTCTTCTATGATCATTTTTTGAAGAGTTTTAATCATAAATGGGTGCTGAATTTTGTCAAAGGCTTTTTCTGCATCTATTGAGATTATCATATGGTTTTGATCTTTCAGTTTGTTAATATGGTGCATCACATGGATTAATTTGCATATATTGAAGAATCCTTGCATTCCATGAATAAACCCAAATTGATCATGGTGATGAGCTTTTTGATGTGTTGCTGAATTCTGTTTGCTAAATTTTGTTGAGGGTTTTTGCACCTATGTTCATCAGTGATATTGGCCTGTAATTCTCTTTTTTTGTGTAGTCTTTGTCTGGTTTTGGTATCAGAGTGATGGTGGCCTTGTAGAATGAGTTTGGAAGTGTTCTTTCCTCTGCAATTTTTCTAAAGAGTTTTAGAAGGATTAGCTCTTCTCTAAATGTATGATAGAATTATCCTGTGAAGCCATCTGGTCCTGGGCTTTTGTTTTTTTGGGAGATTTTTGATCACAGCTTCAATTTCAGTGCTTGTAATTGGGTTGTTCATAATTTCTATTTCTTCCTTGTTCAGTCTTAGAAGATTGAACTTTTCTAAGAATCTGTCCACTTCCTCCGGTTATCCATTTTATTACCATATAGTTGTTCATAATAGTCTCTTAATAATCCTTTATATTTCTGCACTGTCTGTTGTAACCTTTCCTTTTTCATTTCTAATTTTGTTGATTTAATTCTTCCTTTTTTCTTGATGATCTGGCTAAAAGTTTGTCAAGTTTGTTTATCTTCTCAAAGAACCAGCTTTTAGTTTTATTAATCTTTACTATTAAGAGGTAGCAAAAATACACAGAAGAACTGTACAAAAAAGATCTTCACGACCAAGATAATCATGATGGTGTGATCACTCACCTAGAGCCAGACATCCTGGAATGCAAAGTCAAGTGAGCCTGAGGAAGCATCACTAAGAACAAAGCTAGTGGAGGTGATGGAATTCCAGTGGAGCTATTTTGAATCCTGAAAGATGATGCTGTGAAAGTGCTACACTCAATATGCCAGCAAATTTGGAAAACAGCAGTGGCCACAGGATTGGAAAAGGTCAGTTTTCATTCCAATCCCAAATAAAGGCAGTGCCAAAGAATGCTCAAACTATCGCACAGTTGCACTCATCTCACATGCTAGTAAAGTAATGCTCAAAAATCTCCAAGCCAGGCTTCAGCAATATGTGAACCATGAACTTCCAGATGTTCAAGCTGGTTTTAGAAAAGGCAGAGGAACCAGAGATCAAATTGCCAACATCTGCTGGATCATGGAAAAAGCAAGAGAGTTCCAGAAAAACCTCTGTTTATGCTTTCTTGACTATGCCAAAGCCTTTAACTGTGTGGATCACAATAAACTGTGGAAAATTCTGAAAGAGATGGGAATACCAGACCACCTGACCTGCCTCTTGAGAAACCTATATGCAGGCCAGGAAGCAACAGTTAGAACTGGACATGGAACAACAGACTAGTTCCAAATAGGAAAAGGAGTACATCAAGGCTGTATATTGTCACCCTGCTTATTTGACTTCTATGCAGAGTCCATCATGAGAAACGCTGGGCTGGAAGAAGCACAAGCTGGAATCAAGATTGCCGAGAGAAATATGAATCACCTCAGATATGCAGATGACACCACCCTTATGGCAGAAAGTGAAGAGGAACTAAAAAGCCTTTTGATGAAAGTGAAAGTACAGAGTGAAAAAGTTGGCTTAAATCTCAACATTCAGAAAACGAAGATCATGGCATCTGGTCCCATCACTTCATGGGAAATAGATGGGGAAACAGTGGAAACAGTGTCAGACTTTATTTTTAGGGGCTCTAAAAGCAATGCGTTGGAGAAGGAAATGGCAACCCACTCCAGTGTTCTTGCCTGGAGAATCCCAGGGACGGTGGAGCCTGGTGGGCTGCCGTCTATGGGGTCGCACAGAGTCGGACACGACTGAAGCGACTTAGCAGCAGCAGCAGCAAAATCAATGCAGATGGTGATTGCAGCCATGAAATTAAAAGACACTCCTTGGAAGAAAAGTTATGACCAACCTAGACAGCATATTCAAAAGCAGAGACGTTACTTTGCCCACAACGGTCTGTCTAGTCAAGGCTATGGTTTTTCCAGTGGTCATGTATGGATGTGAGAGTTGGACTGTGAAGAAAGATG
The DNA here is from genome assembly GCA_006408695.1 of Aepyceros melampus. Taxonomy (NCBI): domain Eukaryota; kingdom Metazoa; phylum Chordata; class Mammalia; order Artiodactyla; family Bovidae; genus Aepyceros; species Aepyceros melampus. The sequence goes on from SJXQ01009912.1 coordinate 29,992, forward strand.
AGCACAGAAGAATTGATGCTTTTGAACTGTGGTGTTGGAGAAGACTCTTGAGAGTCCCTTGGACTGCAAGGCGATCCAACCAGTCCATTCTGAAGGAGATCAGCCCTGGGATTTCTTTGGAAGGAATGATGCTAAAGCTGAAGCTCCAGTACTTTGGCCACCTCATGCGAAGAGTTGACTCATTGGAAAAGACTCTGATGCTGGGAGGGGTTGGGGGCAGGCGGAGAAGGGGACGACCGAGGATGAGATGGCTGGATGGCATCACTGACTCCATGGACGTGGGTCTGGGTGAACTCCAGGAGTTGGTGATGGACAGGGAGGCCTGGTGTGCTGCGACTCATGGGGTCGCAAAGAGTTGGACACCACTGAGCAACTGAATTGTTTCTTTCATTTCTTTTTCATTTATTTCTGCTCATATCTTTATGATTTCCTTCCTTCTACGAATTTTGGGGTTTTTTTTGGTTTTTCTTTATCCAGTTGTTTTAGGTGTAACATTAGGGTGTCTATTTGATGTTTTTCTTGTTTTTTGAGGTAGGATTGTATTGCTTTAAACTTCCCTCTTAGTACTACTTTTGCTGCATCCCATAGGTTTTGAGCTGTTGTGTTTTCATTGTCATTTGTTTCTAGAAATTATTTTATTTCCATTTTGATTTCTTCTGTAACCTGTTGCTAATTTAGAAATGTGTTGTTTAATGTCCATGTGTTTGTGCTTCTTACAGCTTTTTCTTTTTTCCTTGTAACTGATATCTAGTCTCATAGCACTGTGGTCAGAGAAGATGCTTATTATGATTTTAATTTTCTTAAATTTACTGAGGTTTGATTTGTGACCCATGATATGGTCTATCCTGGAGAAGGTTCCATTTGCACTTGAGAAGAAGGTGTATTCTTCTGCATTTGGATGGCATGTCCTGAAGATATCAATGAGATCCGACTCATCTAATGTATCATTTAAGACTTGTGTTTCCTCATTAATTTTCTGTTTTGATGATCTGTCCATTGGTGTGAGTGGGATGTTAAAGTCTCCTACTATTATTGTGTTACTGTTAGTTTCTCCTGTTACGTCTGTTAGTGTTTGTCTTATGTAGTGAGGTGCTCCTGTGTTGGGTGCATATATTTACTGTTCTTATGTCTTCCTGTTGGATTGATCCCTTGATCATTATGTAGTATCCTTGTTTATCTCTTGTAATCTTCTTTATTTTAAGGTCTGTTTTGTCTGATGTGAGGATTGCTACTCTAGCTTTCTTTCGCTTACCATTTGCATGGAATATATTTTTCATCCTCTCACTTTCAGTCTATATGTATCTTGAGGTTGAAGTCAATTTCTTGTAGACAGCATATATATGAGTCTTATTTTTGTATCCATTCATCCAGTCTGTGTCTTTTGGTTGGAGCATTTAAACCATTTATGGTTAAAGTAATTATTGATATATATGTTCCTATTGCCATTTTCTTAATTGTTTGGGGTTGATATTATAGATCTTTTTTCTTCTTATATTTCTTGACTATATAAATCCCATTAACATTTGTTGTAAAGCTGGCTTGGTGGTACTGAATTCTCTTTAATTTTTGTTTGTCTGAAAAGCTTTTGATTTCTCCATCAATTTTGGATGAGATCCTTGCTGGGTTACAGTAAGCTTGGTTGTAGATTTTCCTCTTTCAGTACTTTAAATATATCCTGCCATTCCCTTCTGGCCTGAAAAGTTTGTGCTGAAAGATCAGCTGTTAAGCTTATAGGATTTCCCTTGTATGTTACTTTGTTGATTCTCCCTTGCTGCTTTTAATATTCTTTCTTTGTGTTTAGTCTTAGTTTGATTAGTATGTGTCTTGATGTGTTTCTCCTTGAGTTTATCCTGTATGGGACTCTTTGTGCCTCTTGGACTTGATTATTTCCTTTTCCACATTGGAGGAATTTTCAACTATAATCTCTTTGAAAAATTTCTCATACACTTTCTTTTTCTTTTCTTCTTCTGGGACCCATATAATTTGAATGTTGGTGCATTTGATCCTATCCCAGAGGTCTCTGAGACTATTCTCAGTTCTTTTCATTCTTTTTATGTTATTCTGCTCTTCAGAAGTTATTTCCACTATTTTATCTTCCAGTTCACTGATTCATTCTTCTGCTTCAGATATTCTGCTATTGATTCCTTCTAGAATACTTTTTGGAGAAGGCAATGGCACCCCACTCCAGTACTCTTGCCTGGCAAATCCCATGGACGGAGGAGCCTGGTAGGCTGCAGTCCATGCGGTCGCTGAGGGTCGGACACGACTGAGTGACTTCACTTTCACTTTTCTTTTCGTGCATTGGAGAAGGAAATGGCAACCCACTCCACTGTTCTTGCCTGGAGAATCCCAGGGATGGGGGAGCCTGGTGGGCTTCGGTCTATGGGTTCGCAAGAGTCGGACACGACTGAAGCGACTTAGCGGCAGCAGCAGCAGCAGAGTATTTTTAATTTCAGTAATTGTGTTGTTTGTCTCTACATGTTTATTTAATTCTTCTCAGTCTTTGTTAATTCTTGCATTTTCTCCATTTTGCTTTCAAGGTTTTTGATCATCTTTACTTACTATCATTATTCTGAATTCTTTTTCAGGTAGTTTGCCTATTTCCTCTTCATTTATTTGGACTTCTGTGTTTTTAGTTTGTTTTCCTTCATTTGTGTAGTATTTCTGTGCCTTCTCATTATATATATGTTTTTAACTTACTGTGTTTGAGTTCTCCTTTTCCCAGGGGCTTCCCTGGTGGCTCAGAGGGTAAAGCGTCTGCCTGCAATTCAGGAGACTCGGGTTTGATCCCTAGTTTGGGAAGATCCCCTGGAGAAAGAAATGGCAACCTACTCCAGTATTCTTGCCTGGCATGAATGGAGGAGCCTGGTAGGCTACAGTCCACAGGGTCACAAAGAGTCACACGTGATTGAGTGACTTCACTTTCACTTTTCCCAGGCTTCAAGGTTGAATTCCTTCCTTTTGGTTTCTGCCCTCTAAGGTTGGTCCAGTGGTTTGTGTAAGCTTTGTATAGGGTGAGATTTATGCTAAGTTTTTGTTTGTTTGTTTGTTTTTCCTCTGATGGGCAAGGCTGAGTGAGGTGGTAATCCTGTCTGCTGATGATTGGGTTTGTATTTTTGTTTTGTTTGTTGTTTAGATGAGGCATCCTGCACAGGGTGCTATTGGTGGTTGGGTGATGCCAGGTCTTGTATTACACTGGTTTCCTTTGTGTGAGTTCTTACTATTTGATACCTGCTAGGGTTAGTTCTCTGGTAGTCTAGAGTCTTGGAGTCAGTGTTCCCACTCCAAAGGCTTAGGGCTTGATCTCTGCTTAGAATGAAGATTCCACAGGTGGTTTGTTATGACATTAAGTGAGATTAAAACAAATACCCAAAACAAGAAACCAAAGAGGAATCCCAGACAAATGGCAGTTATAAAATCAGGCAAATAATAATTAAAATAATGGAATATACACATATACATATATACCCATGAGCAAAGTCAAAATAGTCCAACAAAAATAAAGTACAGTAGATTGACCTGGCAAACAAAGGAAATCAAAAATTATATTTACCAGTTAAGAACAAAACTAACTAAAGCACAAACTGGAAAAGAAAACTAAAGCAAGGTGCCAAGGGGGGAATAAAGCAATGAAAACAAAACTAACAAATATGTTGAGAGGAAAGGAAAGAAAGAAAATAGATATGCACATTTAAATACAGGTAGATAAAGATTTATATACATTAAAGATTAACTGCAAGGGGAAAAGAACAGTAAGAAAGGCAAACAGTATACTTACACATATATATGGAATTTAGAATGATGGTAATGATAAACCTGTACGCAAGACAGCAAAAGAGACACAGATGTATAGAACGGCCTTTTGGACTCTGTGGGAGAGGGAGAGGGTGGGATGGGTTGGCAGAGTGGCAGTGTAACATGTGTGATATCATAAGTGAAACGAATCGCCAGGCCAGGTTTGATGCAGGATGCAGGATGCTTGGGACTGATGCACGGGGATAATCCAGAGAGAGGGTGTGGGGCGGGAGAGGGGAGGTGGGGGTCGGGATTGGGAGTTCATGTATACTCGTGGCTGATTCATGTCAATGTATAGCAAAATGAATACAGTATTGTAAAGCAAAACAAACTAAAAAA
>SJXQ01009912.1:34274-65022 GCA_006408695.1 Aepyceros melampus
CATGTCGATGTGTAGCAAAACGAATACAGTATTGTAAAGCAAAACAAAGTAAAAGATAAAAATTAATTAAAAAAATAAAAAAAAGAAAGGCAAACAAAGGAATAAATATAGAAAACGTATAATAGGTTTAAGAAAATTAAAAATTAAAATTATAAAAAAGAGAAAAGAAAATAAATAGAAGAAAGAAAAAAGGAAAACTCCACAGAACTGCAGAGGCCTAATGTAGAGGCAGAGGTTTATAACAAGAATAAAAAGTGTGATTGAATATACACATATACATATATACCCATAAGCAAAATCAAAACAGTCCAACAAAAATAAAGTAAAATAGATTGACCTGGCAAACAAAGGGAATCCAAAATTATGTCTACCAGAAAAAAACTAACTAGAGCACAAACTGGAAAAGAAAACTAAATCAAGGTGCCAATTGGGGTATAAAGCAAAAATAAGATTAACAAATATGTTGAGATTAAAGGAAAGAAAGGAAGAATAGATATGCATAGTTAAATGGAGGTAGATAAAGAAGATTTATATATATTAAAAATTAACTTCAAGGGAAAAAGAATAGTAGGAAAAGTGAGCAAAGGAATAAATGTAGAAAAAATAATAATATGTTTAAAAAATTAAAATTACAAAGAGAAAGAAAAGAAAACAAACTTCCCAGAACTGCAAAAGCTGAACATAGAGGCAGAGGTTTATAACAACAATAAAAAATGTGACAGAAAAAAAAGAAAAAAAATGCTCAAAAAATTGGTTAGATTTCATAGTGCCAATAAAACCGAAAACTACAACAGAGTTGAGGGAAAAGGAGGAAAAAAAAGAAAGAAAATCCCAAAGAATCTATAGAACAAGTCAAAACTTAAGAATAATAAATGTTTTTCCTGAGTCTCTGCTGTCAGAGTCCTTTCCCTCGCTGGGAGTCACAGTCCACCTCACCTCCCTAGGATGCCCTCCAACACTGTGCTGATCTCTGGACCTGCTGTGGGGCTGCTCAGATTCTAATCTGCTCCTACTCCTCTGTGTCTTGCCTCCAACATCCACAGCTATCAGAACCAGTGTGTTTTCTTTTGTGAGAGCTCTCAATGACCTTTTATAGATTCCACAGACAGTCTGCCTAGTTGATCATTTGGATTTAATCTGCAACTTGTACAGCTGGTGGGAGGGTTTTGGGTCTTCCTTAGTCACACTGTGCCCAGGTTTCGATTGTGGTTTTATTTCCACATCTGCATGTGGGTCATTTACTGGGGTTTGCTCCTGAGGCTGCCCTGGAGGACTTGGGTTTGCCCCTGTGAGGGCTAGGTGTGGAGGTAGTGCAGCTGCTGGGGTCACAGGGGTTCTGGCAGCACCAGGTACTCAGGGGAGTTGGCGGCCAGGGCAGCAGGAAATAGAGTGCTCTAGAGGGTATGGCAACCAGTATTGGCCAGTATGCTCCAGTATTCTTGCCTGGAGAACCCTCCTCCCTGTCAGAGAAGCCTGGCAGGCCACAGTCCACAGGGTTGCAAAGTGAGACACTACAGGATTGACCTTGCCCTCATAGGTGCAAGACTTTTTTTGCCTGTGGCAGCTCTACCCCAGTGAGAGTTGAGTGTGAAGGTAGCACAGCCGCTTGGCTTGCAGGGACCCTGATGGCACCAAGTGTGCTGGGACACAGACTGCCTCTGCCCCAGAAGTTACGGCCCTATTAGAGTCTTTTTTCGAGCCTATTGTAGCTGGCGATCAGAAGGCCTCCTTGGCCAGTCTTTCTCCATTGCTCCGTTCCTTCAGGCCCTTAGAGGGCTTCCTTGCCTGGGGTCCTTCTCTGTTGCTTGGCGCATCAGGAACATAGAGGGGGGCCCCCTGGCTGGGGTCCTACTCTGTAGATCAGTGTGTCAGGCACTTCAAAGGGTACCCTGGGAGGGGTCCTGCTCTTAGTTCAGTGTGTTGGGTGTTTGATGGGCCAGCCTCTCTATTGTTCAGCTGCCAGTGCCAGGCATCTTGGGGGAGGGAGGTTATGGTGATGGCTCCACCCCCTACATGTGACTCAGCAGTATCCCCTTGCTTCCGTGCTGCCTGGCTCTCCTCCACAGGCATTTCCCACCACAATCTCCTTTCTAACATCCCCTCTATCGTCACATCCCTTCACAGTCAACAGAAGCCCTTGCCCTGGGATTGCTCCACAATCCCTAAACTCCAGCTCCCAGCCACTGTGCCATCTGGTGTCTATAAGGCTGTGGCAAGGAATGTCTGATTCTCATTCCATTTAGGCTGCCACAGATAGCTGTTTCACTCTCAGCCTTAAATGTTCTTCCTCTGACTCACGCAATTGCCCCAGTGTGGGCATCAGACCCCTACCTCAGTTCCCCCACCCACCGAGGGCAGGTCCAGTCCTACTAACACTCCCATTTTCCCCCCTTGTTTCTTCATCCTACTGAGCTTTCCATATATTCTTCTCCCCTGGTCAGGTCCTCCTGTCCATTCTCAGCTGGCATTCTGCATGCACTTCTGTGTCTGAAGGTGTATTCTTGATGTATCCGTGGAGAGAGATGTACTCCACCCAGCTCCTCCTCTGCCGTCTTGTTCCTCCTCCTCTGCCTCCTCTTAATCCAGCATGAACATCTGGAAGTTCTCAGTTCACATACTGTTTAAGCCAACTTGAAGGATTCTGAGTATGACCTTGCTAACCTGTGAAATGAGTGCAATTGTGCAGTAGTTTGATTAGATTAACCTTAAATTCAAGCTGCTGTTGTTGTTTAGTCATTAAGTCCTGTCTGACTCTTTGCAATTCCATGTACTTTAGCCCATCAGGCTCCTCTCTCCATAGGATTCTCCAGGCAAGAATACTGGAGTGGGTTGCCATTTCCTTCTCCAGGGATCTTCCTGATCCAGGGATCAAACCAAAATATTTTCAAGGGAAGATAATGTTACAGAATAAAATATAGAATAAGATCTATTTATGACTGACAGATAGTAAATACATTAAGAGCACTTGCCTAAATAGAGCTTTGGAAATGCACAGAGATGGTAGCAGTGGAGAGGGAAGAGAGTGCTGTGTGAGTGGAGAAAAGACAGTGAAAGAGGCCAAAGAGAAATTAAAATTGCCTTTTAATCTGATTATGTATAACTGTATCACTAAATGTTTTTTTAGATTGGCGTGTATGTTCTGTATTGTTTTAGAATGGAAAAGAAAAGGGAAAAAAGATAAATTGTGATAAAATTCATATTTGTGTTAGAGTAATTAAACAGGTGTCCTCTGAAAATTATTACAGTTTTTAGAAAGCATTTGTTAGCATCAATAAATTGAATAATGTGCATAAACATTGAGCCAATAGTGGTATTTTCAAAAATTATACAATAGCCATATAAGTCTAAGTATTCAAAATTGTTCATGAGAGAATGCTCAATGAAGAATTGTTTCTAATAGATAAAATTGAGAAACAGCTTAAATACTTTATCAATAAGGATTGAAATCTTAAATAACATTTATTTATTAAGAGAATACAGTACAAAATTAAAAATTTGAAGCATATCTCTGTGTATTGGCAGAAAAAGTGATCATGTATGAATGAAAAGCTGCAGGACAGGACCTAAAATTCCATTTAGGTTTTGTAAATGAATAATAATAATATTAACATAATAATAGGAACTATTAGTATATACACTGTTGCTGTATATATATGTACAAAATTATAATATACATGAGTTTATTAACATATATGTTGTATATAAATATACATATATAATCTTTTTATATTTGAAAAGTAAAGGGATTCTCTAAATTTCTGCTCTCACTGGTAAATGCTTTCAAATGATTTAATACTTTTAATATCAGAAAAATAAGAACTTATCAACTCAAAACCACCTAAAGCTTTTAGAAGTCCACAAAAATTACTAATAAAAACATAACTTGGTGCAATTAAATAAGTTGTCTTCTTTGAAAAAAAGGAAATTAAAATTAATCTAATGAATGTAAAGCCCTATCGATTTGATATCACTTGTTAAAATATGAATATCCAAGAGCTCAAACATTGCCTGTTTGCACACATCACACCACTCATTCAAGGTAACCTTCAAGCCTAAGAAGACCAGCAAATTACTCTCACTGAAATTAGTGATCTCTCTGTAGACTTCCCTGGTGGCTCAGATGGTAAAGTGTTTGCCTGTAATGCAAGAGACCCACGTTTGATCCCCAGGTCAGGAAGATCCCTCGGAGAAGGCAATGGCACCCCACTCCAGTACTCTTGCCTGGAAAATCCCATGGATGGAGGAGCCTGGTAGGCTGCAGTCCACGGGGTCGTGAAGTCGGGCACGACTGAGCGACTTCACTTTCAGTTTTCACTTTCATGCATTGGAGAAGGACATGGCAACCCACTCCAGGGTTCTTGCCTGGAGAATCCCAGGGACGGGGGAGCCTGGTGGGCTGCCGTCTATGGGGTTGCACAGAGTCGGACATGGCTGAAGCGACTTAGCAGCAGCAGCAGCAGCAGTATGCATCACAATGCCCATTTCCAAAAGTTAACGTTGTTTTCTCATTCCCTAATATGAAAATCCTTCAGTGACAAAGTTATAACCTCTTGCAATACACTTTATTTCCAAAAGATACCATGACGTTTAAATTTCAATTCTCAGAGATAATATTAAAAAGTAATTAACTATGTTTTCAGAGGATTTTATCTCATATTCAGGCTTTGGTCATGATTATAGTCTCAAATCACTTGTAATTTGTAGGTTAAAGAAAATTATGAAAAATTTTAGTTTAGTAATGTATTCTAAATATGAGAATACAAAGTAATTTGTAAACTCTAATATATTTGAAGTTAGGAAATATATGTTAAGCATCTAATTTACATTGAATTGAAAAAGGCAATAAAATCTGAATAACATGGTCTCCTTGAGAAGGAAATGGCAACCCACTCCAGTATTCTTGCCTAGAGAATCCCAGAAACAGTGGGCCCCCGTCTATGGGGTCACACAGAGTCAGACACGACTGAAGCGACTTAGCAGCAGCAGCAGCAGCTTAGACATATGTTGAATAAAAGACTACCTTAATGATGACAATCATTTTTTATGTTTTAATTTGGAGTTAATTGTGGAAATTTTAGTGTTTTAGACATACAGTATTTATACATCTTAAAGTAAAATAATTTTCATTTTATATGAAATTCATAGGAAGGCAAAACTCTAAAAATGTAAAAACTCTAAAATCCAAGCTGAGTGAAAATAACTCAAGATTTATGATACATATGCATATTTGTTGGAGGCTCTGTCTTATAAAGTCAGAGGTTGCAAAGTAACATATATGAATTACCATTGCCTTTTGTACTTATTATATATATAAAATATACATATGCTTATTGCATCATATATGGATGTATACACATAATACCTACATATACATATAAAATGCACACACACACCCAACACCATATCATCTCCTGGACTCTAGAAGCAGAATGGCACCTCTCAACCACAGTCACCCTCACTTAACATTTTAAATGCAGTTACTCCATCCTTTAATAAGGCTGTTTTTAAATTTTGAATCATTTCCTCTAGCTTTCCATGGTAAAGTATATTTTTTAATATTTTATATATATAAAAAACACTGAATGGCCTTATTAGCTGCAGGCTATAAATGCCACAAAACAGACTTAGAAATTGGAACATACCCAGCATAAATGGTTACCAACAGTGAACGGGAAGGCATACAAAACAGGGCAGTAAAGCCACCACACAATATGAGGAAAATCATTAAACGATCTGGAAAAGCATCAAGATGGCTGGCCTCTTTGTAGTTCCAGCACAAAGACTGAGCCTTATTTCTAAATATTTTCCCTGGTGGGGAATAACAGCTTGAAAATAATCCCAGATGTATTCATTTGTGTAACCATTTGCTTCTTGTAGCATATAGGCATGGAAAAATTATTGAAGGCTTCAATTCTGGACTTGTATTTTTTTAAATGTCAGGCTTTTGAAAAATAGCACCATTTTTCTTTAAAACCGTTCATTTACCTGGAATGTTGGCCAGCAGGCCTATAATATGGACTTGGTTTTGTTAAGATTGAAAAAATGCCCAATGGCAAAGGCGGAATGGGCAATTTCAGTAGATATAACTAAATGTGAACCCAAACTCAAATGAGCAAATGTCCAGGCAGGGTAAAACCAGTGTTTTTATGATTCTAAGCTAGCTGAGCAATTCTAGATCCTATTAAAGAAATAGCAATTTAGAGAAAGAAAGTAATCTAGAAATTTTTCTTTAAAGATACTGAAAGATCATTTGAAATAAAGTTTAAAACAGTTGACTTTACACTCAGGGATTTTTTTTTTTAATCATACTTTCATTTTGAGATGACTCTAGATGTTGAGACAAGAGTTCCAAAAGCTATAAGTCATTTCTGAAAATTAGTTTTAAAACACAGTTAGATGAAAACATTTCATGTTCTGCCAATTGTTGACAAATTCACTTAAACTTTTCGAGTTCTAAAAATGTTTAAATTATCTGCTAAGTATTAATTCAACTTGCTACATTTGAGTAAATGTTAATTTTTTTTTAAAGCAGTGTCTCTGGTAAGGGTGGGGCAGGTATGTGTCTGTGTGAGTATGTGTGTAGGGAGAAAAAAGCGCAATGAGATTTTAATCAGTGTCATGTTTTTCTCCCTTGATCAGATTTTTGTTGTTGTTTTAAAGATCACTAGGAAATAGCTCACACTTTTAGACACTGTAGTGCTGAAGTGTTGTTTTATTATTATTATAAACTAGATTGTTTAGAATGTGAAGTGGTCTGTTTGAACCCATCATCCATTTGACAGATATTTAATGGGCACCTGTGTTATGCTGGAGAAGGCAATGGCACCTCACTCCAGTACTCTTGCCTGGAAAATCCCATGGACGGAGGAGCCTGGAAGGCTGCAGTCCATGGGGTCGCTAAGGGTTGGACATGACTGAGTGACTTCACTTGCACTTTTCACTTTCATGCATTGGAGAAGGAAGTGGCAACCCACTCCAGTGTTCTTGCCTGGAGAATCCCAGGGATGGGGAAGCCTGGTGGGCTGCCGTCTGTGGGGTCGCACAGTCGGACACAACTGAAGTGACTCAGCAGTAGCAGTAGCAGTAGCAGTGTGTTATGCCAGGCACAGTTTCGCAAGCACCGTTTCAGCAGTGGCAAGGAAAACACTTGTGGCTAGATGGTAAAGAATCTCCAGCCTATAGTGCTGGAGACCCGGATTTGATCCCTCCGTCAGAAAGAGCTCCCGAGGAAGGGAATGGCAAGCCACTCCAGTATTTTTGCCTGGAGAATTCCATGGATAGAAGAGCCTGGCAGGCTACAGTCCATGGGGTCGCAAAGAGTCAGACACCACTGAGTGACTAACATACATAGACACAAAGAAATCTTAGTATATCATTCTTCAGATGGCTCCTTCAGAAAAACTAGAATCATAGTCCTGATTACCTAAGGAAAACAACCTGGGACAAGAAATAAATAGAGTATTTTTCTCATTGACATTACTCAATATATTTTGTAAACATGACATCAGTTTCCTCATAATTGATGTAAAACATTTATCACCTGAGTATGTATAACTGCTATCCTGTAGCTTAGAAGAAAAAACTGACTCAAGTGATCTCTTGCCTGGAGACATACTATTATCCACAGGATGATGACACCAGAAGGAATGGATTGGATTAATTTTTTCAAGTGAAAATAAGGCACTCAATCTAAACTACGTGAAACTCACCTCACTATGATTTATTGCTTTTTTCAGACCACTGAAGCTGCAAATAAAATTTATGACGGAAGAACAATAAATTAGGACTGGATAAAGGCATAATTTTAGGCCTCAAGTTCCTTGTACAGTTAGATTTTAGCACATAAAATGGGGAGCATAATACTAACAAGTTAATAAAATCAGCCAAGTGCTGACATGTAGAAACATTTTTTTTTTAAACAATGGGTCGGTCCAGTCAGTTAGCCTTGTTGACAACCTGAAATTTCAAAACCTTCATTACTTACATTTAATGAACATTAAGAATGTAGAAAAGTTCATAAATACATGCAGCAGACGTTCACTGGTCTTAGAATATATTTGGGGAGTGGGGGTGGGTAAGTTGCCTTTAAAGTCAAAACTGTAAAATTACCACATAATAAAAGCCTGTGCTTTGAACACTAATTGCCCATTTATTTAAAAAAGAGGGGTGGGGGAAGTCTCTTCTTACAACTATGAGAGTGATGTAGAAACTTTCTTAGGTTTTCCTGAGGTGTGTTTTATGTGTTTTTGTCTTTACTGCACTTTTCCATTTATTCTTGATTTTAATGTTACTAATATGCATAGTATCAAGAAGGCATTATGGCTATGAAGATTCCTACTGTGTTTTAATTGAGAGTAAATTGCCTTCAATAAATGGGGCTTCCTACTGGCCTGGAAAGCTGGCCCACCCTAGTGGCCAGGCACAAGCAGTCGTTTGAAGAGTTAAACCGAGGCATGATAGTCCACTTTGTCAGCTGCCTAGAGGGAAGTTGTCAAGTCTGGGACCCTGCTGCTTTACTCCTATAACTGTGTTTTAGAAACACCTCACAAGTGGAATTGTGGTTGCCTCATCCAGAAAATGTGGAAAGGATTAATGTGGCATGTAAAACAAATCACTCCTGAGCTCAGCTGAGAAAGTGGGTATTAAAAGCACTGCAGTCAAAAGGGCTTTAGTGAGAGGGTCACGGTGATATACAGTCCGCATATGTTGGGCTGGTAATGCTGCAGGGTGTTTGGAAATGGTAATGGTCCATGGGTGTAAAGTCTTTCAAGACCTCTTAAAGGCACATGTGTTTCTTGAGCATGTCCTCCAAACAAGGGCCTGTTATGGGCTAGACTCACTGAAGCTTTTAAACTTTATTGATTGGTTTGTGGGATTCCAGGTTCACTTACTGCTTAAAAAGAGAGGGAAAGGAAAAAAAAAAAAAAAACCTGTTGATAAACATGGGCAAGAATCCCACTTTAATCTTAACCTTATGAATCAATAAACAGTGTGGGATGTTGCCTCCTCGTCGATTACAGTATGCACTGTTTATTTTTACTATAGAAGTGCTTGCTAGTTTTCAGAGTTAATGGCAATAGATCTGGGTTGTTCTTCTAAATCCAGGTGCTTTGTAGATTTATTTTTGAGGGGGAAGGAAAGGGAGACGTGAAGATTTCTTGCTATTTGAAATACGAACCATGCTCTTAATAAAAACTTTGGGTTTCAAGTTGAGAGAGAACAAATAAACGTGCTAAGGGTAATTTCATAAACTGAAACGACTTTCTTTGGTATTCCCACTTTAGGAATAAATTCATTCAGAGCTTATATTATAATGCAAATATGTAATTCTAGCCACAGTTGAATGAATGCTTAAATAAATAAAATGCACTCGTTTTCTACATAGTAAACTTTTTTTTTTTGCCAATTCTCCTCTGTTTGGTTTATATTTGCTCTTTTTTTAATGGGACACTTATATTTTTTCCCCAGAAGGTTAGACCTCATCCATTCATCCATTTTTCTAAATAACCTACTCCAAAAGATCATGCAAAATCTTTGAAAAGATGAAAGCACAGGCAAAGGTTGCAATAAATAAGGAATGATGCATTTAAGTAGTTGTCAGCACATGGACTCAAAACAAGCATGTGTTTTTGGGTAAGACCTGATAAAATATCAAGACAGGTTTGCAGGAAGTACTAGTTAACTGACCTAAAAATCTCATCAGTGAAACTAAACAAATAAAAATATTATGTGAGACTGGAAAAAGGCAAGGTAGGGTGCTTTTGTGTTTGGGTTCAGTGCTCCTGAGTTTGGCCCCAACTTACAACCATGACTGCAAATATTTTTTCACCAACTTCAAGCATGACATTATTTGCTACCTTTGCTTTACTGAAGGCCTGGTAAAAGTCAAGATCAATAATTTCTCAGGGCCATTTCCACTCTACACTGAAATTACAACCAGCCTGAGGGACAGAGGAGATATAAAATTTCTTGCCTTCTCTGTAAAACTCATAAAGCATCTACATTGCTTTGTTTTTTAATTGAACTTCCTGTCTTAGTCCCATTGACGTCACTACTCTCTGACAAACACATTTGGCCAGGGGTGGGGAGGTGTATGGTGAAGGCTTGTTGTCATTGTATTGGAAATGAAGTGGATGTGTACAGAAAGAATATGGAAATGTTAAAATTTCCATAGGTGGTAAGGACAAGGGAAGCTGCCAATATCATTGTATTTTGCTATGAAGCATGGAATATTATGGCGATGACTACTTGATATTCAAAGAAGCAACTAATGTTGCTGCTCTCCACATGCCCAGCTGTGGCTGAAAAGGACACTCACAGTCTTTTGTGCAAAATGCTCTGTATAAGAGTCACTGTTCATGCTCTAATTGTTCTTACTGCCTTTGATCTTCAGATCCTTTTATTTTATGTGAACAGCCTTCATCAGCCAGAAGCAAGCATGAATCTACAGCCTTATCTTCTCAATTTGCTTATAATTACCCCTCCAAGATATTTCTGCCTTAGATATAAATGGAAAATGCTTTAGATATTTATGCTGTCTGTTAGAAGCCACCGCTTCCACATGTAAAACTACTCAAAATTTTCTTTTCTACATTTAGCATTTTTCAAATAATTTCCTGAATATGGTAAACATCCAGAGGGTCAAAGTGCAGTGCCTGTCTGTTTCATTTTATTGGGAAAGATGTTTTCTTTTCCTACTGGAATGATAATAGCAAGTGGATGATCTTGACAACTGTCTTTCCTTTGTCGTTAGGTATGTTTGAGTTTGTACGTGTATGTGGCATTTTAAACTGGAAATGGTCCTGGGCCTGAATAATAGATTCGGAGACATCTAAGCAAGTTCTGAGTTGGGAAAATCCCCGTGCTCAAGAGTCCTGACTTGGACTGCTTCCTCAAAAGCACTAATTGGGGACCTGGACTATGTTGAGTTTTGCAGGTTTCCACGTCTCCCAGACACACTGCACGTGAGCGCAGACTAACCCACACCAGGATGTGCTGCACACCTGTACAACAGATGACCAATTTTAAATGTGCAAAGAAAAACCTCCACAGAAAAATATGATGTTTCCTTCACATGGTATACATACAATTCAGACAGCTAAGGGGCTAAAGCATGCCATTTCACTGTAAGTTTTCATTGCTAAAGACATTTTATAGGGCTTAAATTTTATATAGTCCAGTATCGAGTAGTACTCCTAATTGCATAACTTCAAAGTAGACATGTGAGCCCAACTTTCATATTTTTTAGTGGCAATCACTGCCCTTCCAATTGTTCCTATGAGGTCCTATACTAACATTATTATTGGGAATTTTATTTAACTTCAATTTTAGTGAGACCTGTGCCTCCTCCTTTGAGTGGGAGTTTGAACACTTGAGATTGAATTGATAGAGAAAATCAAGTCTGAATCAGTTTATAGCCCAGAGGTACATTGTGAATCCCATAAAGCATTGTTGCAGGAACCTGGTTAGTGTTCTGTACACCTGCTTAATGTTTTTTTCATCATCACAAATGTCAAAGTGCTCAGTAAGTCACTGGGGTTTGAATGACAGCCGTGCGCTAAGCAAGAAGTTATGTTTTTTCACTACCAAATTGGACCATAAATGATGAAAAAGAGGTCAAAAAGGAAGTATGGAACCATACAAATTTGAAAGGGGAAACTGCTAATAGCCATAAACCCGGTGCAATCAAAGGCTTGGCAAGTCATTGCAAATTACCTGCTCTGTGAATTACTGATCGCACTGCATTATGATATAGAACTTTCTAACTCCTTTCATCTGTAGCAACAGGGCTTCTAATAGCTCACAGATCAAAAGCAAAACACTGCCAGTGGAATTTTGATACAAATAAGCCAAGGTTGCACAAGTATAATCCATGTGAACAAAAGTTTAATATACATCCAATATTGCTTTTGGTCAGTGGATTATTTAACATAGTATATGTATTTTACGAACCACACTTAACCAATACAATACTTAACAAAAGGGAAGATAGGTAAGGTATGCCTGACTAGTATAAAAGGAAGAATGAAATCTTACATGATACTTTCGTTAGGGACTAATGTAAGTTTGTGTGCCTTAAGCCAGATCTTGGCAGTCTTTCAGATGGAAGATGTCAAGTCCCTAAATCTTTTTCTTCTAGCCCAAAACTCAGACATGTGGGAGTCAGGGGTACTAAAAATTACCCCTCCAAATATTTTTCTTATTAGGGAAAATATCTGTATCAATAAGTTTCTTTTGAAAATTATAAAATGTCCATTAATGGAGAGTCTGGCGGTCCTTTGCATGCCACTGTAATCAGATTGTTTTCCTCCAGCCTCTTTGCTGGAGATTACAGGTACTGATTAAATGGACATATTTATTCTACATAAAAAAGACCCAGGGAAAAGAACAAACAAACAAACAAAAAAACCTTGAACTATCAGATACATTATAGCAAAGACTTGGCTCAAATGTTGCCAAGTGAGATTTTTGTGCTGATGCAAAAATACCCTGGTGCCTGGGAGGTGAAGAGGAAGAAGCAGATGAAGCAGACAGCTGCCAAGGACGGATTTTCAGTTATATTGTACTTGGATTCTTTGTGCTTGATAATAACTGATATAGTCACAATTGAAAATTATTTCCTTATTGGTTCTTGGATCTAAGTTCTTATGTAACCCACTGCAGTTTTTTTGTAAGGATAAAAATTTTTATTTGTGATAACTATTCAATTAGTGTTACTCCCTGTCCTAATGTTGAAAATACAGTGATGAAATGAGAGCTAGCATTCTTATAGGAAATGCATGTAAGTGGCCACACTGAGATAAACAAAGAATACAAACTGTAACAGTTCTATAAAGAATATAAACAGAAGGCCAAGAAAGGTATTCTTTAATATTTATTTTTATTTATTTGGCTGTGTTGAGTCTTAGTTACAGCACTCAGAGTCTTTAGTTATAGCATGTGGGATCTAGTTGTAGCAATGTGGGATCTAGTTTCCTGACCAGGGATTGAACCTGGACCCTCTGGTACTGGGAGCATGAAGTCTTAGCCACTGGACCAGGAAAGTCCCTGAGAAGGTATTTGAATAGGGCTGCTCCCTGAGGGAGAATGGTCAGGAAACGCTCATAGATGAAATGCTGTTTAAGCTGGGAGAGAGTCAGTATGAAAAAGCGAGATTTGTAAAGAGCAGGGTAGATGGGAAAGATATGACACAATAATACAGGTCCAGAGTATGTGAAGGGCTAAGGGTAGTTGACAAAGAGCAAGAAATACAATGTGGCTGGGCCACAACAAGCAGGAGAGAATAGCGATGATGAGGGCAGATGATGTAAAGCTGTGAGTCAGAGTAAGGAAAAGAGTAACATGTTATAACTAGCTATTCTAGGAAGAACAAATGATCTGTGAGAAAGCACTGAAGCAAAACCAGCTAGGTCAACATTGAGGTGCCCAAGTGAGATGACGGTGGTTTGCTTGAGGGTGGTGGCAGTGGAGGAACACAGAAATGAAAGCAATCTGACTCTGCACCCGTCAAGTCCCCAGAGAAATTGTGAAAGGCTTCCTGTCATTGTGGTACAGTAGCCCAACCTTCTGGTTAAGGTGTCCCAGTGAACGATACTCTACCCCCAATCTCAAGACCGAAGATCTGCCTCTCTCAACAGTACACCCTTAAAATTGGTGTGAAAGTCGCTCAGTCATGTCTCTTTGCGACCCCAAGGACTGCAGCATGCCAGGCTTCCCTGTCCATCACCAACTCCCAGAACTTGTTCAAACTCATGTCTTTCGAGATGGTGATGCCATCCAGCCATCTCATCCTGTGTCGTCCCCTTCTCTTTCTGCCTTTAATATTTGCTGGCATCAGGGTCTTTTCCAATGAGTCAGTTCTTCGCATCAGGTGGCCAAAGTATTGGAGTTTCAGCTTCAGCATCAGCCTTCCAATGAGTATTCAGAGTTGATTTCGTTTAGGATTGACTGGTTTGGTCTCCTTGCAGTCCAAGGGACTCTCAAGAGTCTTCTCCAAACATCAACAGTTCAAAAGCATCAATTCTTTGGTGCTCAGCCCTCTTTATGTTCCAACTCTCACATCCCTACATGACTACTGGAAAAACCATAGCTTTGACTAGACAGACCTTTGTTGGCAAAATAATGTCCGTGCTTTTTAATATGCTGTCTAGGTTGGTCATAACTTTTCTTCCAAGGATCATTTTTTAATTTCATGGCTGCAGTCACCATCTGCCAGTAATTTTGGAGCCCCCCAAAATAAAATCTTTCTGAAGTGATGGGACTGGATGCCATGATCTTAGTTTTTAAATATTGAGCTTTAAGCCAATTTTTCACTCTCCTCTTTCACTTTCATCAAGATGCTCTTTAGTTCCTCTTCACTTTCTTCCATAAAGGCCATGTCATCTGTGTATCTAAGGTTATTGATATTTCTCCTGGCCATTTGTCTTTCTCTTTCTGACTTATTTCATTTAGTATGATAATGTCGAATTGCATCCATGTTGCTGCAAATGTCATAATTTCATTTTTTTGGATAGCTGACTAGTATTCCATTGTGTGTGTATGTACCTTCTTCATCCATTCATCTTTTTTATCTTTATCCACTCATCTTTCAGTGGACATTGAGGTTGGTTCCATGCCTTGGCTATTGGACATAGTGCTGCTATGAACAATAGGGGTGCATGTAACCTTTTGGATATATACATTTCTTTATTGCAGTATAGTTGCTTTGCAGTGTTGTGTTAGTGTCTGCTATACAGCAGAATGAATCAATTATATGTATATATATATCTCCACTATTTTATATTTCCTTCCCATTTAGGTCACCACAGGGCATTGAGTAAAGTTCCCTGTGCCATACAGCAGGTTCTTATTAGTTATCTATTTTATACATAGATGTGTATAGGTCGATCACAACCTCCTGATCTGTCCCGCCTCCCCCTTCTGAGGCATGCATGTATCTCTTTAAATTAATTTTGTCTGGATATATGCCCAGGAGTTGGATTGCTGGATCATGTGGCAATTCTTAGTATTTTAAGGAACCTCCATACTGTTTTCCATAGTGGCAGCACCAACTTACATTCCCAACAATGTAAGAGAGTTCACTTTTCTCTACACCCTCTCTCCAGCATTTCTTTGTAGACTTTTTTAACGCATTCACAAATTTTTTGAAGTACAGCAAATTTACTGTGCAAATCTCTTTGCTCTACTCTGATGCAGAGCAAAGTGACTCAGTTATACACATGTAGACTTTCCTTTTTTAATATTCCTTTCCATTATGGTTTATCCCAGGATACTGAATATAGTTCCCTGTGCTATATAGTAGGGCCTTGTTTTTTATCCATTCTATGGCTATAATTTTCGTCTGCTAATCCCAAATTCCCAATCCTTCCCTCCCCTACACCACCCTGCTTGGCAACTACAAGTCTGTCCTCTATGTACATGAGTCTGTTTTTTAGATAGATTCATATGTGTTATATTTTAGATTCCACATATAAGTTATATGGTATTTGTCTCTCTCTAACTTACTTCGCTTAGTATGATCTCTAGTTGCCTCCCTCTTCTTACAAATGGGCATTGTTTCATGCTTTTGGACAGCTGACTAGTATTCCATTGTATATATGTGCCATATCTTCTTTATCTGTATGGGCATTTGTTTCCATGTCTTGGCTATTGTGCATAGTGTTGCTATGAACATAAGTGTGTATGTATCTTTCTGAATTATAGTTTTGTCCAGGTTTATGTCTAGGAGTGGGATTGCTGGATCATATGGTAATTCTATTGTTAATTTTCTAAGGAACCTCAACATTCTTTTCCATAGTGACTACACCGACTTACATGCCCTCCTGACAGTGTAGGAAGATTCCATTTTCTCCACAACCTCTCCAGCATTTATTTGAACTTTCTAATGATGGCCATTCTGACCAGTGTGAGGTGGTCCTCACCGCAGCTTTGATTTGCATTTCTCTAATAATTAGTGATGTGGAGTATCTTTTCATGTGCCTATTTGCCATCTATATGTATTCTTTGAAGAAATGTCTGTTAAGGTCTTCTGCCCACTTTTCACTGGGATTGTGTTTTCTTGTTATTGTGAAAGACAATTCAGGTTGTCAGGTGGCTGAAGGTTATCACTTGGCCTTTCTTGCAACCCAGTGTTTGGGTGTCATCATCTATCTTGTTGTTCAGTCACTAAGTCTTGTCCAACTCTTTGCAACCCCATGGACTGCAGCACACCAGGCCCTGCTGTCCCTCACTATCTCCTGGAGTTTGCCCAAGTTCATGTCCATTGAGTCAGTGATGCTATCCAACCATCAAATCCTCTGCTGCCCTCTTCTCCTTTTGCCCTCAATCTAGCCCAGCATCAGGGTCCTTTCAAAGAGTTGGCTCTTGCATGGGGTAGTCAAAGTATCGAAGGTTCAGAGTCAGTTTTTCCAATGAATATTGAGGGTTGATTTCCTTTAGGATTCACTGGTTTGATCTCTTTGCAGTCCAAGGGACTCTCAAGAATCTTCTCCAGCACCACAGTTCAAAAGCAAAAGCATCAGTTCTTTGGTGGTCAGCCTTCTCTATGGTCCAACTTTCACATCCATAGACGACTCCTACATAGTTTTGACTATATGGATCTTTGTTGGTAAAGTGATGTCTCTGCTTTTTAATAGACAATGTTTGTCATAGCTTTTCTTCCCTCATCTATGAATCACTTCAGTGTCATTTAGGGCAAGAGGCTACGGACCCAGGATGCCAGCCACCCCAGGCTCTCTTTCCAGGGCTGAGTGACTGCTGTGCTGTAGACCTGAAACTCTGCTGAGGCCATGTGCAGGAAAGTTCTATTTTAGAACAGTCCCTGAGCCAGGAAGCTGCCTGTATACATGCACACCAACCTTTAGACCATATAAGCTCAGTCATACTCCCAAACAAGTGTAAGTTTTTTGATGCACTCATTCCCAACAGGCCACAGGGAAATGAGAAAGAAGTAGAAGCAAGGAGAAATAATAAAAAAAACTGGCTTCCCATGAGCATTATGGAATTTTATCATTAACATATATTTTGGCTAATATTTACAATATGGCATGTGCTAGCCTCTTTTTGAGGAAAAAAATATACAGATGCTCTAAATTCTTTTCCCTATCCTGCAGAAATGGAAAAAAATAAGTTCATAAAGCACAAGTTCACTACCTGCCTTAGGTGATAAAATTAAATGTATAATGACAGAGAAGCAGGCATATTAATTAAAGCAATGAGGAAAGATTACCATTAATTTGGATTAAAACACCTTAATATTTTTTTATGAAACACTACTAGCTGATGTTCTTCAGGTAATGAATTTGCATATTTAAAATACTATCACAACCATTTTATCAGGGTGTCCTGATAAAACTTGTCCAATATTGAGTTGAAATTCGGTTCCTCTGATTTTCAGTCTTTGTTTGCTGTTTGCACTCATTGCTAAACTCCTGTTTCATATTCACGGAATATATTTACATATTTCTCAATGTATGGGCGGGCCCAATGCATATCCAGAGGTGTCACAGAAAATTAATCTATCCAAATCAAAAGAGTATGTTTTCGTGTATACATACACGTAGCGCACTAATTTTGAACAACAGTCTGTATTTTTCCAGTGTTTTTCCACAATGTGCATTTTTCTCTGAAAAAGAGTTTGAAAAGAATTGCCAGAGCTGTCTTGGAACTTCCACTTTAAATTCAAAACAGATTCCCAAACGTCTGCTGGGATATATCTCCAAACACGACAAAGAACGTGCACCTGTGATTACCTAAACTGGCCAAAGAATGGCACCATTGCTTCACATAAACGTTGCCACAGATACTTTTTATTTGGTTGTAGAATTTATCAGAATCCCATGGCTCGGTGGAGAATTCTATCTGTCCTGCAGGTCTACTTCTTGCCTTTAGATAACATTTTACAGCAAAAACCTGACATATTGCTCTGTCACCCCTTGGCCACTAAAGGAACTTAAAACAGCACAATGGGTAAATAATAAGGAGACAAAGGGAATTTTCTGCTCTTTTGGCTCAGTCCATGCATATGGTCATAATTTTCCAACTTTATGACAGTAAAGGGGATGAATTTATCTCTCCACTGCTCCTTCCCCAGTTGATCTTCCACTGTTAAGTTTAGCAGTTAGCTGTATGTATTATAGAATGATTAAATAAGGTAAAGGGTAACAAATGAGATGGCTACTTGAGATTTACAAGGAAATAATGAATGATGGAGAAAGAGTGGCAGGTTTGATGATTATCATCTAACCAAGTTGGTGATTATCTTACAGTTTCTGAGAGCTAAATAGAAAACTAAAGATAGCCTGACGAGTCTCAGGCTAATTTGTTCTGTCGTGTGCTGTGGCTGATAGGATAGATCCACATCAGCCTGGAGTAACTGCAATAAAAATCTTATTTTCTCTTTATATGTAGGCTACACCTAATAGTCCTTTATCTGATTTATCTATGAGTGCTCAATACCATTTGGATGGTTTTTAAGACTGAGTTTTCAAATAACTACTTGCATGACACAGCGATTTTACTTGTATTCAGTATTACTCAGTTTTCAAAACCAGGCAAAGAAAACAGTCACATTTTTAAAAAATGTACAAAAAAACTGAACAGAAGGATGGATAAACAAATTATGGTATGTCCATACACTGGGATATTATTCAGAAATTGAGGAACAAACCACTACCACCCCACTGATAAATCTCAAAAACATAATGCTAAGTAAAAGACGAGTAGTTACTATGAGTAATTACCATGTGGTTTGTTTGAATGACTATGAAGACAAAAATGCTTGAAATTATTATATAAAAACTGGAACAGTAATTGTCTCTCTTGGCAGAGGGCTAGGAAGTGAGGGTGATGGTGGATTTGGCGTAGTAATATTCTATACTTTGAAAAAGGTTTTAGTTACATGGGTGTAGAAACACATCAAAAATCATCAAATGATACAGAAGATAGGTGCATTTTGCCCTACATTACATTTTGCTTTACAAAAAAGTCATTAAATATTGAACCCTGGTTGATAATATTCATAGTTTTGAGGTGAACAGCACTTGAGACTGCAATTAACTTTAAAATGTATCAGAGAAATAATATAGATTAGTAGGTAGAGAGGTGAAAAGTAAAGAAAGCAGAATTATAGAAACTAGATGCTGCATATATGGGTATTCACTGCACACCGCTTTCAAACTCTGTTTGGAAATTGCCATAATTAAAATACTAGGAAAAAAAATTAGGCATTGCTGTTTTCCTCTTTCCTTTGTGTTGCTCCTGAAAACTTAAGAGTTGAAATGAAAAAAGCAACAGAAATATTGACTACAGGTCTCTCATTGAACAAGGCTCTGATGTTCTGCTTGCTATTCTGTTTAAGCCAGCACTCCATGATAATTTAACATGGAAGTGAATGACCTCCTTACCCAGAAGGACTATATCTCACAATAAAGAACAAGCATGCGAAGCAACGATGGAAGTGCACTGGCCAGGGATACACGATGAGACTGCTCTATGAGAGCCTGCTCACACACCTTCCCCAGGGCAGCGAACCAACAGTACAGGTTCTTCCTCTGGAGAAAGGGACAAGTAGATACAGTGATTAACTACAAAGTTTTGAAGTCAGGGGCATGCATCTAAGTTTGCATTTGGGCTCTCCCTGCCTTTAGCTTTCTTTCCCTATCAATGTTATTGAACATTTTTCCGTGTTTTGGTTTCATCATTTACCAAACGGACAAATTATTTGGCATTTACCCTTGAAGGTATTCTGAGGAATAATGAAGTACTGTGGTTATTATTATCACACACAGACACACACACAACTGGAGAAGAGAGAACAGAAATAGATTAAGTGTGATGGAATTTAAAGAAAAGTAAAGTTTTAGAGCAGAGGATTATGATAAAATAAGCTAGAAAGAATCAAACTATCAGAGTGCACAATTCCTGGTTTTCCCATGACTGCTTCTTTATTTTCTTTTTTGTACTATGTGGGTTACAGAAGTATTTTTTCCCCCTTGAACATTAAAGCGGTGACAGCAATGATTATTCCTAAGCACAGGTCTGAATAAAAAGCCATACTATGGAATATTTTACTCTCCCTGCAAATCTCCTCACAACCTTCTCATAAATAAATGGGGCTAGAGTCAAGAAAACTATGTTAAATCCCTCCCTTACTGTTTGGACTGTTCCCAAATCATTCATCATGGATACAGGAGGATGGGGGCTTCTCTTTGGCATATATCTTAGGGAGGTCTGGCAGGGTTAAGGGAAAGAGACAAAGGAGCCTATGCTCAAATATCCAGGGTATTTTTGCCAATCTAATGCTTTTAAAAATACATGCACAGTATACTTTTGTCAGGAAATCCTCTAGATGCTTACAGTGAAGGTGGTGAAAATTGCTTAGGCAGTTCAAAATTGTATCTAGAGCTTTTTGCAGAACAGTGTTCTGACAGGTGAAGATGAGATATCCATCTCTAGATCCTAAACTCAGTGACCCCTGAGAATTGGCAGTAGGGTTTTTTTTTTTTTTTTTTAATTGGATTGGAATTGAGTAACTCTTTAAATTTGAGTGCTATTTCCATTCTATCAGTATTTCTGGGCAAGGAGGATGATGTTGTACAGGGGATTTGGGCCAATTTGAGGGCAAAAATATCTTGGTCCCAGGGAAACTGTGCATGTTGTATAAGAGTCACAAAATTCATGATAGATTGCTCTGTGCAATTGCTCTTAAGGATTCTATGTCCTATTTTAAATCTTTGAAATGAAACTTTATGCCACAGGGTCGTCAATGAGAGGAAAGGGTAAAGGAAAAATATAAAATAAGGCTGAAGCAAGACAGCACATCTGTTATGGTATGAATGGCTCTTACAAATTCTCTTCCTTTGACTCAGAAACGTCTTATGGTTAACTGTTTTATTTGGGTGGGGTATACAGTATTTATGGGGTTTAGAGTAGACGGCAACCATGTTTTATCTTTTTCTGGCTTTTATGCTTGAAAAAACAATGCTAAGTTGTGGCTGTGTCAAGATAAGTTTAAGTGAAAAGTACATTTTTAAATTTCTTTAATTAAACATGATCAAAGGTACCCTTAAAGCATTTGAATGAGCATTTTGCTAGTTATATGGCACTGTCTATATTCTTTTAACATGGCTATTGGCTCAATGAACCTGATGTTGGTTCAATAGTTCCTTCTGCTATGAACGACCAAAATTTTCCACTCTTTGAAACTTAGTGTTTTACTGTATACAGATGAAACACACCTGTTTCTGATATACAACCACTTTCAATTTTTGTTAACTGAAAAAATTCATGAAATGGAAAAAATCTGTGTACCCTTTTCTGGTGTAAAATATAATTTGGAGGTTCATGTTGTTGATTAAAAACCAGTGAGCACCTACTGTGTGCAGAAGGCACTGTGGGATTAATTCAACAAATCTGAACATGTTTATAGAGCACTCATTCTGGGCCAGGCCCTCTTGCACGATCGAAAGGTGGGTTGTGAAAACAAAAACAAAAAAACAGAGACAAACACCAGTAACAAACAGGGAAGGAAGGGGGATAGAGTGTGCTGAGGGGTGGGCTGACTTTTAAATAGGATGACCAGAGAATTTAGTATTTGGGGAAACAAGATTATAATGGGAAAAGGTGAAGAAAGATTGGGAAGAAAATGAAGGTGCAGACAATACAGTTCATTGTGGAAGATCTTTCCCATCAGAAGGAGCAACAAGGGCCTTGAAGTGGAGGAACACTGAACACTTGAAGAAGAGGCCAGTGATGCCGTAGCTGAACACCTGGAGTGGGAAGACGCATAGGATGAGTTCATAGAGCTAACAGGGAGCCAAATTATAGTAGGTCTTGAAAGCCATTGAAAAGGCTTTGTTTTTACCGTGAGCAAGATGGCAGCCTTTGGAGGGGCTGAATAAGAGAAAACATTATCTAAGTTTGTAAAAAATTCAGTTCAGTTCAGTCACTCAGTTGTGTCCGACTCTTTGCGACCCCATGAATCACAACATGCCAGGCTTCCCTGTCCATCACCAACTCCCGGAATTCACTCAGATTCACGTTCATCAAGTCGGTGATGCCATCCAGCCATCTCATCCTCTGTCGTCCCTTTCTCCTCCTGCCCCCAATCCCTCCCAATATCAGAGTCTTTTCCAATGAGTCAACTCTTTGCATGAGGTGGCCAAAGTACTGGAGCTTCAGCTTCAGCATCATTCCTTCCAAAGAAATCCCAGGGTTGATCTCCTTCAAAATGGACTGGTTGGATTTCCTTGCAGTCCAAGGGACTCTCAAGAGTCTTCTCCAACACCACAGTTCAAAAGCATCAATTCTTCAGCACTCAGCCTTCTTCACAGTCCAACTCTCACATCCATACATGACCACTAGAAAAACCATAGCCTTGACTAGACGGACCTTTGTTGGCAAAGTAATGTCTCTGCTTTTGAATATGCTATCTATAGTTGCTTTATAATGTTGTTAGTTTCTACTGTACATCAAAGTAAATCAGCACACATATATCCCCTCTTTTTTGATTTCCTTCTCCTTTCGGTCACTACAGAGCACTGAGTAGAGTTCCCTGAGCTCTGCAGTGGGTTCTCATTAGTTATCTATTTTATACATGGTATCAATACTGCACGTATGTCAATCCCAATCTCCCAATTCCTTCCACCCTCCCCCTTCACTTTGGCATCCAGACATTTGTTCTCTACATCTGTTTCTCTGTTTCTGCTTTGCAAGTAAGGTTATCTGTACCATTTTTCTAGATTCCATATATATGCATTAATATACGTATTTGTTTTTCTCTTTCTGACTTCTTATTTGCTTCGCTCCATATAGCACTCTCTAGGTCCATCCATGTCTCTAGGTCCACCCAATTTTGTTCCTATTGGAACAAAGAGGCTGAGTGATATTCTATTATATATGTAATGCATCTTCTTTATCCATTCCTGTGTTGATGGACATTTAGGTCCCTTCCATGTGCTGGCTTTGTATACAGTGCTTCAGTGAACACTGGGGTGCATGCATTTTTTTGAATTATGGTTTTCTCCAGGTCTATACTCAGTAGTGGGATAGTGGAGTCATATGGTAGTTCTGAGTTTTTTGAGGAACCTCCATACTGTTTCTTTATAGTAGCTATACCAATTTGCATTCCAGTCAACATTGTAGGAGTTCCCTTTTCTCCACATCTTTTCCAGCATTTGTTGTTTGTAGATGTTTTTGATGATGGCCCTTTTGATCACTGTGAGGCGATACCTCATTATAGTTTTGATTTGTATTTCTCTAATAGTGATGTTAAGCATCTTTTCATGTGTTGTTGGCCATATGTATGCCTTCTTTGGAGAAATGTCTATATAAGTCTCCTGCCCATTTTTTGATTGAGTTGTTTTTTTGATATTGAGTTGCATGAGCTATTTGTATATTTTGGAGATAATCCTTTGTCAGCAAATATTTTCTCCCATTCTAAGGGTTGTCTTTTCATCTTGTTTATGGTTTCTTTAGCTTTGCAATACCTTTTAATTATTCTTAAATCGTATAGTTGCCCTGTTGCATACACACACATAGAGTAGTATGTGCATGTAGAGACAGAAAAACCAGTCAGCAAGCCACTGAGTATCCCAGATGAGAGATAATTATGGCTTTGATCAGGGTCATAGACATGAAATGCCTAGAAGTAGATTCTGGATATATATTTGAGATTTGCAGGATTTGCTGAAAGATCGTATGCATAAATTAAGAGAGAGATGAATCAGTGATTCTAAAATGTTGGTTGCCATTTACTACAGAAGAGAAGGTAGGAAGTAAAGCAAGTTTTGAGGGATGGCAGTCAGGGCAGGGATTGGGATTTCTGTTTTGGACACATTTTACAGGAGATGTCAAGTGAGGAGGCAAAGTGAAGATGACTCAGCACGCACGTGGTGAGAACCATTGGGAGCTGAGGTCATGGTCCAGGCTGGATACATATATTTGGGAGTCATCATCATTGAGATATTTAAAGCTGTAAAATTCCATAAGGTCATTTTGGGAGTGAGTGGATATTGATCAAGTACCAAAATTAAGCTTTACTAAATAGTGAAGGGTCCAGACTGATAAGCTAGAACCCAAAGAGAGGGAGGGAACGAGACACCAAGAAGAAACGGCCAGTGAGCGAGGAGGAAAACAGAAAGCATGAAGTCCTAGAAGTCAAGTGAAAAAAAAAAGGACTGAGGATTATACTTTTGGATGTATAGAAACAATTCTTAACCTTATAAAGAAGATACAATGATATAAAAGTTTTCCAAATTTAGTAGAGTAAGTGGTGACACCCCCCTTATGGCAGAAAGTGAAGAGGAGCTAAAAAGCCTCTTGGTGAAAGTGAAAGAGGAGAGTGAAAAAGTTGGCTTAAAGCTCAACATTCAGAAAACGAAGATCATGGCATCTGGTCCCATCACTTCATGGGAAATAGATGGGGAAACAGTAGAAACAGTGTCAGACTTTATTTTTTGGGGCTCCAAAATCACTGCAGATGGTGACTGCAGCCATGAAATTAAACGATGCTTACTCCTTGGAAGAAAAGTTATGACCAACCTAGATAGTATATTGAAAAGCAGAGACGTTACTTTGCCGACTAAGGTCCGTCTAGTCAAGGCTATGGTTTTTCCTGTGGTCATGTATGGATGTGAGAGTTGGACTGTGAAGAAGGCTGAGCGCAGAAGAATTGATGCTTTTGAACTGTGGTGTTGGAGAAGACTCTTGAGAGTCCCTTGGACTGCAAGGAGATCCAACCAGTCCATTCTGAAGGAGATCAACCCTGGGATTTCTTTGGAAGGAATGATGCTAAAACTGAAGCTCCAGTACTTTGGGCACCTTATGCGAAGAGTTGACTCATTGGAAAAGACCCTGATGCTGGGAGGGATTGGGGGCAGGAGGAGAAAGGGACGACCGAGGATGAGATGGCTGGATGGCATCACAGACTCAATGGACGTGAGTCTGAGTGAACTCCGGGAGTTGGTGATGGACAGGGAGGCCTGGCGTACTGCGATTCATGGGGTCGCAAAGAGTCGGACACGACTGCGCGACTGAACTGAACTGAATACTTTGGCCACCTCATGGAAAGACTTGACTCATTGGAAAAGACCCTGATGCTGGGAGGGATTGGGGGCAGGAGGAGAAGGGGACGACCGAGGATGAGATGGCTGGATGGCATCACGGACTCAATGAACATGAGTCTGAGTGAACTCCAGGAGTTGGTGATGGACAGGGAGGCCTGGCATGCTTCGACTCATGGGGTCGCAAAAAGTTGGACACGACTGAGTGACTGAACTGAACTGAACTCAGGTACAAGGGAAAGGGTGGGGGATCCAAACAAACCTGATTTAATATAATTGAAGGCTGCTTGTGGTTCTTAATGCAGAAAAGAGGTGAGGATGTAAAAGAGTAATGACGTTTTGTTAGCATTGTACTTGGTGTCATAATAGGTGTCTTGTATAAATTATACCATGCAATTTCCACAACAATCCTCTTAAGCAGACTCTTATCTCTTCTTTGCAACTGAGGATAGTGACACTTAGCCAAAAAGAAGAGTATTTCATATCCATTACTGATGAATAGTAACCATGCCAAGCTGCAGATGGTAAACTTTGGTTTCTCTTAGAGAAATTTGTCAAATGAATGCTTATATGTTAAGAACAGTGAACAGTACATTGGGTAGTGTCTTCCATTGTAGTCTTACAGGACATTCTGAGATGTTATTCAGGTGATCGTTTCTTATATATTGGCCTTTGATAGCAACATAATAACAAGGGCAAATTGTTATTTGACAACAATAAAAATGAGGGAAAAGCAGTTATAAATAACAAGATGAAAGTGTTTCTGAAGGGAAGTAAAATATGGTACTCAAGGTACAGAACTTTTTGATTGTATGATTTCATGTAAGAATAGTTTGAATCTCAACTGATATTACATTAAATTGGTAGCCTCAAATGTCAATTATCTCATTTTTTTTGTTTTATACAAAAGTAACACAACTTTTATGTAGAACATTTGCAAATAGAGACATTTTAAAGAAAAACATGTTCTCCATATTCTTGCTTCCTATAAATTGTGGTTCTTTAACATTTTATGTTTCTTTCCAGACATTTTTCTTTTCTAATTGCATTTCTCTGTACGTGGATACTTGTATTTATACACACTAAAAAATGACATTCAGGATTCCTATTTATAGCCGAGTGGGAGACTAGATACTCTGAACTATCCTCCTGTGGCAAAACAACTAAAAATAGTAGATAAAGTATTTTTAAAAGCATATTTTAAGTTGCATCACTAAACTCACAAGAAAATTAAGCAAAATTCTTAAAGGAGAGAAAGGAAATGAAATTGGGAATCCAGGAAGATAAATGAGCACTGAAACTATGTTTTTTTTCCCCCAAGGGATATCTATCAAACCTTATGACTTTGAGCTTCTTATAATGGCTACTCTCACGGGCAGGTAACCATGCATCTAGCGTGCCGTCATATACGACTCTTTGCAACCCCATGGACTGTAGCCTGCCTGGCTACCCTGTCCATGAAAATCTCTAGGCAAGAATACTGGAGTGGGTTGCCATGCTCTTCTCCAGGGGATCTTCTGAACCCAGGGATAGAACTTGCTTCCACATCTCCTGCACTGGTAGGCTGATTTCTTTCACCACTGAGCCACCTGGGAAGCTCCATGCTGAAGGTAGTCTTGGTTTATTCATATTGTTAGTACATAATTATTAATAGCATCCTTTTTCACTTATAAAAGTATCCTGGTCTGGGTAATAATTTATATTGTTGCCCTAGGCATGGGCTGCTAAGGAGAAAGATGCCTTCATAGACATGAAATCTTAACACTATCTCAGTGTAAGTCAGGAGAGAAGTAGAGAAGGCACAAAGAAGAAGCCAACAAAGCTTGCTTATGAAGACCTTCTCTCTCCTAAGTCCAAATCCAAATGTCTCCAACAGCCAACCACTCAACCTGAATTGATGGACACATCAATTTATAACCATTTATAGCCACACCTATCTATCTATTCCCATTGGAAGCCACTAGCAGCCACGGATTTCATCTCCATTTCTAAACTTTTGTCAATTTTAGAATGTTATATAAACTGAATCATACAAGTTGTAACCTTTTAAGATGGGTATTTTTCAGTCAGCATAATCCCTCTAAGATCAATATAAGTTTTTGCACATATAAATAGTTCATTTCATTTTATTGCTGAGTGGTATTCCATGGTGGGGCTTCCCAGGTGACACTAGTGGTAAAGAACCCACTTGCCAGTGCAGCAGATATAAGACATGCAGGTTGGATCCCTGGGTCAGGAATATCCCCTGGAGGAGGGCATGGCAACCCACTCCAGTTATTCTTGCCTGGAGAAACGCATTGACAAAGGAGCCTGGCAGACTACAGTCCATAGGGTCACAAAAGAATCAGACATGACTGAAGCAACTTAGCATACATTCCATGGTATGGATATAACACAGTTTGTTTAACTAGTCATCTTTTAAGGAATGTTTTGGTTCCAGGTTTTGCCTGTTACAAATACGGCTGCTATGAATATTCCTGTATACAATGTTATGTTGACATGAATTTTGATTTCTCTGGGGTAAAGGCCCAAAAGCACAATTGCTAAGTCATAAGGTTAACCATGTTTAGTTTTGTGAGAAAGAGTTTCCAGAGTGACTGTAACATTTTACATGCCCAGCATCAATGTGTGAATAATCCAGTATCTCTGCATCTTCAACAGTACTTGGTGTTCTCATTGTTTTTTTCTTTTAGGCATTCAAACAGGTCTGTTTTAGGATTATTTATTTTTAGTACATGAATTTCATTCTATTTTGTGCCTGTAGTTCTATTAGAGGATAGATTTTAAAAAATTTATTAAGAGCACTTTCTTTATGAAGTATATTAACACATCACCTGTTTTTGGAAAGTTTTTATAAATTATTTTCCGTAAAAATTTTTTGGCATATGAAAATGTTAAACTTTTAGGTAATCCAGTTTTTCCTTTGCCTTGAAAACTATTTTATTACTTTTATGTTTAGGAAGTTGTTGTCTACTGAGAAATTAGTCACCTTTATATTCACTTTTAGGTTTTGTTTTTTACATGTGAATTTTTGACTTATCTAGAATTTATATATTTCATATACATGTTAAAGAACTATCATGTGTCATTTGCTGTGTAAACAATTATTTCAAAACTAGTTGAATAGTTGTTTTCTCATTGGTGTATGCTATTTTCTTCATCACTTGCTCCATTTTTATTTAGACTTGACTTTATTTTGATTATGTGTATGAAATTCTATCAATCTGCCCATCAATTCTTGTGCCAGTACCATTTAGGTGGGATTTTGGTGATAACTTGCTAGCAGTCAAATTAAGACTGGGTTTCTGGAGCTTAGATATTCTATGTAAATCACTGGAAGTGGGGCCATATGCTTTAGTAACCAAATGCCAAATGTCAGCATATTCTTGTTGTGAAAATGTAGGGACCTGACTTACTCATATTATGTAGGGAACTCTGATCGTGCTTTAAGAGGTTCTGCCCTGGAATTGTGTACTTTCAATCAGATATCCATGATACTTGGCAGTAATTCCCACCTCTTCCTTCAACTAGATCCAAATAGCCCAGAGTCATTCAGGCCTCTTGGAACAGCCTTGGATGTCCATAATTCCCCTTGATAGATCTTAACTTTAATATTAACTCTCATTTATACTTTCACAGTGTTTTAACATTTGTAGAGGAATCTTTTAAGGAAATGAATGGAGTATACTCAAGTCAGTGCATTATAAGCAATGGAATCTATCTCAGGTTCCCAGAATTGCACTCTGTGAAGGAGTGAAGATCTATCACTAACCAATAGTTTAAGAAATAATTCACCAGAGGGTAGAAAAAGGACTTCAGTTCCTTCTGAAGGTATAATAAGGTTTCAGAGTCTATTCCATGGATTTACAAGTGTTTAGGCAGAACCTTTGTCATTTTATTTATTTTCTTTCTTTTCAAGAAGACGCTCTGGTTGTAATGCTCTGAAAGTAAATACCAGTTTCAGTTTCATTTAACAAGTACCACAGTATAAACAGGGATATTTTGGGGAGTGAATAACATACAACCCAACTCAAAATTGGTTATATAATGAGAGGAATTTGTAGATTCATATAACTGGAACATTCAGAGAAACTGTGAGCTTTGGATAGTGTAATTTCAATGACCAAACAGGATCACCAGCCCCTAGTTTATTTCAGTTTTCCATAGTGTTAATATCATGCTAAGGCCAGTTACTCCTGATGTCACAGGAGGTTGTGAGCAATCCCCTAGGAATATGTTTCCTTATTCAGGAGAGAGAATGAATGTGTCTTACCATTCCCAGTGATATTGTGTTCAGATATTTGGAAAATACTAATGCGTTTAAGCCATTCAGAATTCACCTCCGGAAGTTGGGCGTAAGGTTAATCCTGTACAAAATCACCTGGTAGAGCAAGTTCAGGATCCTGTTACCATGAAGGAAGGGAGATGGATGCTGGGCAGCAAACCAAAGCTGTCTGCTACACCCATTATTCAGCACTTTAGAGACAGTTTGTAAAAGAGCCTCTGAAGGATGATTTGTATTAATACAGCTGGCTGTTCTAGTTGAGCCCTATAGAGACTCTGAATACTCCTGGATCTCAATCAACAACAAATACTTATTTATTGCTCTGTACCACATGCCAAGCAGTTTCCTGTCGTTGCACATATCCTGGGAAGAATAAAAGGGATTGTTTCTCATCAGAATACTGGGTAAAATGTGCAAAATTTGTGCAAAATCCACTCTGTATAGATGAATCCTTTATTGGATAACTTGGTATGTGGTCAGCACAAAGGCAGCTGGGCTGCTCCAACTGCCCCTTCGCCTCAAGCCATAGTTGTTTATTGAGTAGTGCTGCTAACAAAAATTAAATACAGAGGGAAAATATTAAAAGCTGCAAAGGAAAAGCAACAAATAACATACAGAGGAATCCCCATAAGGTTATCAGCCTATTTTTCAGCAGAAACTCTGCGGGACAGAAAAAAGTGGCAAGATATATTTAAAGTGATGAAAGGGAAAAACCTACAACCAGGATTACTCTACCCAGCAAGGTTCTCATTCAGATTTGATGGTGAAGCTAAAAGCTTTGCTGCTGCTGCTGCTGCTAAGTCGCTTCAGTTGTGTCCAACTCTGTGAGACCCCATAGACGGCAGCCCACCAGGCTCCCCTGTCCCTGGGATTCTCCAGGCAAGAATACTGGAGTGGGTTGCCATTTCCTTCTCTAATGCATGAAAGTGAAAAGTGAAAGTGAAGTCGCTTAGTCGTGTCCGACTCTTTGCGACCCCATGGACTGCAGCCTACCAGGCTCCTCTGTCCATGGGATTTTTCAGGCAAGAGTACTGGAGTGGGTTGCCATTGCCTTCTCTGGCTAAAAGCTTTACAGACAAGCAAAAACTAAGATAACTCAGCACCACCAAACCAGGTTTACAACAAATGCTAAAGGAACTTCTTTATGTGGGAAACACAAGAGAAGAAAAAGGCCTAAAAAACAAACATAAAACAATTAAGAAAATGGTAATAGGAACATATACGTATCGATAATTATCTTAAATATAAATGGATCAAATGCTTCAACCAAAAGATACAGAATTGCTGGCTGGATACAGAAATAATACCCATATATATAAGACCATTGGAGAAGGCAGTGGCGCCCCACTCCAGTACTCTTGCCTGGAAAATCCCATGGATGGAGGAGCCTGGTAGGCTGCAG